>VZDJ01000219.1:13771555-13869928 GCA_008694505.1 Cyanoderma ruficeps
GAATCATACCTGCTGCTTCATTCAGCCCTGTTTTGCAGGGGAGTTTTTCATAGTAAAGTTAATATTTCACACCCAATTTTGAAACTCAACTCCTCTCTGTTCTCCTGGACAGTCATCCCTCAGGAAACTCCAGCTCAACAGCTGGAATTTAGGGTAGAACACACAACCAACCTCTCGGCCATAAGGAATTCCTGCCCTTCAAGTACACATTTTGTTAAGAAATCCGCATTTATCCCTGAGTTAGAGAGAAGTAATAACAGATAAGGACACCAGTGGATTGCTCAGATAATTATAAAAGCAATCTAAGCTAAAATGAAAAACGTGCAAGCCTTTGTTGCAACTTGTATAAATACCTGGATGTCTTGTACACCCAGGGGGGAAAAAAAACCCCAAACCAACCCAGTCCTGTAAATGGGAGCACGTGAACAAAGCAGCCTTAAAACTCCATCCTTTCAAGGCCTTTTTATCTCCCTGTGGATGTACTTGGGGAAAAAATAGCCTCAAGGATTATTGATGTAATCAGAGAAGGGTTTGGGTTGGAAGGGACCTTGAGGGACATCCAGTGCCACCCCCTGCCATGAGCAAGGACATTGTCACTGTCCCAGGTGGCTGCAGGCCCTGTCCAACCTGGCCTTGGACATTTCCAGGGGTCCAGGGGCAGCCACAGCTTCTCTGGGCACCCTGTGCCAGCGAATCCAACCCTAAACAATTAAAACCCCCCAAATTAGGAACTTAATCGAGGCCTCCCCCTCACAACCTCTGCTGCTGCCCGCGCAGGGCCTTGGGGGAGGCACAGGAAACTGCCCCTCTTGATTTAAATTGCCGAAACGGAGCGAGATTAAAGCAGGCAGAGCCTTTCCACCTTTAGCAAATTAATCTGATCCCTTTCAGAAGTCCCCGAGCACACGGGGCTTTAGCTCTATTAATGGCCTGAGCGATGCTGCTCGGTGCTTCCAAAGGACACAGGCAGGCCTTAAGTAACTCCCTTTCAAAGGCGGGGATCACAGAACCCGATTGAAAACGCTTTTAATTCTCCACAGCTCAGAGGCAGGCTCGGACCCGGCAGCACTGCGGTGATGTTGGCAAGGCTCTCAGTTGTTACAGACCCAGCAAGAGCTGGAGCAGGGCTTGGCCACGGGCTGGGCTTGTGTTTTATAAAAAAGTCCTCACCATAATGCTCAAGGAGTTTATTTCTCCTGTGGCACCCACCGCAGAGCAAGAGCAGAGCTCTGTGTCAGGATAAATGCACTTTTCCCGCTTTTCCCCCATTACTTGGGACATAATTGATGCAATAACAGGTTAAATAAGTGGGTGAAGATTCTGGGCTTTAAAGCGTCTGCAGGGAAAGTTCTGAGTTCAGCAGAACTCTCCACTCATAGAGCCTCCTCTCACCCCTGCTTCCCCTTTCTGTTTTCCCTGGAAAGAGAAAACAGTCTCAAACTGAAGGATGAGGAGTTTGGCTGGTAATGAGAATTCATTATTAAAAAGAGATTCTTATTTCAGCCACGTGAAAACAAGAGCCCACCTCCCCCCTGGGTTCTCAGGGCAGGTGGGATTATTTTTGGTTTAGGTGAAGGAACTCCTGCAAGCGTTGGGGAAATCAAACCCCGACATCCAAACCCGCTGATTTAACTGCAGCAGTTAAAAGGATTCATAAGAATGGCTGGATGCAAGTCCGTGGCAAATTCACTAATTACTGTGCTCTAATGAGCAACCCATGCCCAGGAAGTGCTGATTCCACAGCTCTGAACAAAGGCATCTCAAAGCCCAGAGCAGCAGAACTGGGGCCACTTTCAGACCTGTGGAAAAGCTGAGGATGAGCAGGAGAAAAATGCATTTAAAAAATGTTCCCATCTGAGCAGCATCCACACAGGGGCCCATTATTAGCATCAAAACTGCTTTTGACACACGATAATCTCTGAAATATCTTGATAGAAAAATATTCTGCGAGAATAAAAAGGGCTCCTAATTTATTAATGTCCCACAGAAAGCAGCAAAAGTTGGAAAAAGACAAAGAAAAGAAACGGGTGCAGAACCCTAAAGCTGAATTGCAGGGTGAGAGTCCCCTCAGCTGGAAAAAAAACTCCCCTGATGAATTTATAATAACGAAAGGAGACACGTGAAAGAAGGAAGGGTGAAGGCAGTGAGCAGAGAGAAATGCACTCCATCAATGGGAGATGAATCCAGCCTGGAAATTTGGCAGGCAGAGCAACCAGATAGCGACAGAATCCTTGAGCAGGCAAACCTGGAAAGAGTTTCAAGACAAGATTAGATCAGTTGGTGGAATTTCTAAGACAGAATATTCTGCCTGACACAGCACCGAAGCCGAGACACGGAAGCCTTTGGCATCTTGGGCTTTGCAGAACTTTGTCTGAGGCTGAATTGTCACCACTGAATGAAATGGGTCTTTAACGGGCTGGATTTTCACATCAGCAGCTCAGCCTCCCTCTGCACAGAGCTGCCAGGAGATGTTAAAGCAGGACAAACCAAAAATGCCTCCTGCCCCCACCCCGAAATATCTACAATATTTTCCTAACTAATGCGAGCTCAATGCAAATGATTAACTCTTGGCAATAAGTTTCCCAGCACGAGGAGATAAAATGCTAATGCGGTTCCTTCCCCAGTCCTGCAGCACACCAATCACCAGGAAAAACACCATCGGGGCCAGAAAGAACTGCTGTTGCCTTCCTAAGATAAAACATCTTCTTTGGGATGGGTGAAGCAGAAAAAAAATAGTAATTTCATAAAGGAACGCGCTGATTTCCCAAAGCAACGTCGTGAAGAAGTCGTGGCAAGCAGCAATTTAAGTAAGTTTAACTTAAAAATTCCTGAGGAAATTTGCTCCCTGAGAACTGATCGTGGAACTGATCCTGGGATGGATGAAGGCTGGGATGGAGGAGTGTTTGGAGCCCACCCATTCCTGTCATGTGAAGGGTAAAAAAGAGAAATTCGGGTTTGTGTTTAAGTGGGTGACTCTGTTTTCCCCACTGCTGAGCACCGACACTCCAAACCCCAGCGGATTATTTCAATCTCCAAGCTAAAATTTCAATTTCCAAGCTAAAATTTCAGTTTCCAAGCTAAAATTTCAATTTCCAAGCCGCCAGAGTGACAATTTCATCAAAATCCAGGACTTCTCCTCCTCAACTTAAACCTAATTCCTACAACAACCAATATTTAGGAGAATTAGAAAGGGCACAAAACTTCCCAGGGAGACAGAGCACACACAGCCCTCGAGACTCACCTCTAACAACAGCAGAGAAGAACCTGGCACGTTTCCTAAAGGTTTGTGTTGTTTAGGAGAATAAAAACCCCAAATACAGCCCAAAGAGAATTTTTTTTGTATTTTTACAGAAAATAATCTCTGCCTACCCTGGATTAGAAAGTCTCTGTGAGAGGCAGAGCTCAAGGACTAACAGCTGATTTACAGCTGAAGGTGTTTTTTTTATTCTGGTACCGCCTTGTAACACCAAACCACAACAGCCACGCTCCTTGTTCTGACAATGCTGCTGCTCCTTTTTTTATTCCCAGCCGCCAGACTAAAATCTTGTATCCCCTGGTCTATTCTGGCAGGAGTCTCAGATAAAGCCAAGCCCGTGCCTGTAGTATTTCTGGAGCTATTTTAGGGCTGTATTATAAGGAGAGCCCTGGATACACACAAGGAATGTGATTTGTTGGGATGCACGAAGGCAGCAAAAAATGGGATTTTTTTGCCGGGGCCATCCAATCTGTGACTGACTGGAAGTGTGTGACTTCAGTCAAGCAATAATCATGTGGTTTTCTGTTGAAATTCGAGCTTTTTTTGGCACCAGAACTACTTTTAGAGCTGGATAAACACACAATGGAGCCCTATGGATGTGAAAAACACACAAGAAGAGTGAGAGCTCGTCTCAAATGAGCATTTAAACCTGTCTCAGGATAATATCCAATATTGATCAGCACTCCACAGAAGGTATTTTTCTTCTAAAAGCACTCATATTTATAGCAACCCATGTGCTTTTCACGAACTTATGTGGGCACAGAGCAAAAAAAAAAAGAAATCACACACACAAAAAAAAAAATAAAATCAGTCTGCTACGTGCTTTACCGAGCCAAGCCATCAACATGCAGCTCATGAGTGCAATCTAACCCTTCACAAAAATAAAGTTTAAATAGCTCTGTGACAGCTTTCCTCTTCTCCAGCTCTCCTGAGGAAGGAGCTGTGATTTCCCACCTGCTCCAAGAGGGAGTTTGGTGATTTCGGGCACTGGGAGGATGGAGATGCTCAGGGAAAGGGAGACACTGCCTCGCCCTCAGCCACGGGGGCACTGGCAAATCTGGGAATGCTGCTCCTTGGAAGCTTCAGCTGAGCATGTTTGACACTGCTGCCACCAAATATATCCCACTGGGAACGCATCCAGCCAGGGAAGCTGCATCCAACCTTCGGTGCTTTCCAAACTCTGCTTCCCAAAACCACTTCCCAACTGCTCCTTCCCGAGTTTTCTCTCACCCTGGGGAGTGGCAACGAGCTGGGAGCAGCCCCAGCTATGCTAGGTAGGACTGGGATTTGTACCTGCACTAAAAAAAATAGATCTAAAATATGTTTATGCGTTTAAAGATTTGAGTGTCCCCTTCCCACCGGGAGCACGTCCCCTCTGAGGGACAGGGATGGCTCAGGAGCGTTGCAAAGCTCAATATTCTGCTTTTTTTTTTGGCTAAAGCAAGGGTTCTCAGGTATTGTGTAAAAGTCTCTGCTCGAGGATCCTAGGAGATCTACAGCAAAATGAGAAGTAGTGGAATCAAATCTGAGCTGGAAGTTACTGTGAAAACTTCAGCTTTTCCTGGTCTCAGGTGCCTATTGACAAAGGGGAATACACGGGAAAATGCCCACTACAGCTGTGAACCCAGAGTCCAAAGCCAATTTTCTCCTAAAAACAGAATCCTGGCGAGGGGTGGACGGGCTGAAGGGCAGAATATTGAGCTTTGTGCATTGAGGACACCCTTGGGACACACCCAGCCCCTGCCTGCACCCGAGGTGGGGAAAAGCACAGCCAAAGCCACTGGGAAGGCACAAATCCAGCACGTGTGACACAGGCAGGGCTGGCTGACAGCTTCTCCAGGAAAGGCTTTGTGCAGCTTAAATAAAGCAATTTTTTGCCTTAAATTCTCCAGCCAGCCATTACCCTGGGCTTGCTGATGCTCTGCTGCAGGCTCAGGTGCTCCCACAGCAGCGTGGGGCCAAAAAAAACCCAAAACAACAAAAAAAACCAACTGGCAGAGAGGAGAAAATGGCATTTGGCAGGTGCAGGTAGCCCGTGCTATTCTGTAGGTGCTCTTTTTCCAAAGAGCCTGTATTTACCCACGCAGGCAGGAAATCACAGGAGATGAGAGCTCCGTGTGGCAGGGAAATAAAGCAACAAAGTAAATGCCACGGAGAGATTCTCCTGCCGAATCCACAGCGCCCTTCATCACGGCATGGGAGCAGAGCTGGAGCTTCATGACTGAATTTTAAAAATAGAAAGGTAACAAGCCTCCAATCCCAAAGTGCTGTGCTCCGCTTCCGATGCCATTTCAGGCCCTGGGAGGGCTCTCAAACAGCACACAGCTCCTCTGGGAAAAGGTGAAAAACGCCTCCCTCCAGAATCCCTGTGGTCTGAACTGAGAGAATTATTTATAGTCGCTGCATTTATTATACATTATTATAAACTGGAAGCTGTTAGGAGCTGTAAAATGTTTATCGTTTCAGGGGGAAGAAAAGTTCATTTGTTTACAGGAAGGTGGGGGTAATGCCGGACTGAATATACATGTTTCAAGAGTAAACTTTCCCCGTTAAACATGTGCAGAGCTACCGTGCAACCCACAGCTCTGTGTGACACATTTTCCCATTTTAGCCTCTAATCTTTTCCCCCTGGGCACTACCTGCTCTGGCTGCAAACTACTGAAGCATTTTTCACTCCCATTTGTGAAGTGCCTCTGCTTTCACGGCCGAGAATGTGTGGGGGAGAAAAAAAAAAACAAACCCCACATGACAGATCATGCAGAAACTCCCCAAATCCCCTCCCTTCCACCTAATCTGCAGCACAAGGATGTCTTTATACACACACACACATATATATATATAGATAGACAGACAGGCACACAGAAAATCCTCCAGCACATCTGAGATTCTCCAGAAGCGAAAAATCAGCACTTCAGAGCTGTGCCCATCTCCTCCCACAAATGGCTTTTCAAGCAGGGCTTTGAATTTTCCCTTTTTAAATCCCGTTCACCGAGGAGAGGGGGAAGATGGGCAGGGAAAAGGACACTGAGAAGAGGCTGAAGGGAGGAGCTGCTAAAACTGCTCTAATCCACAATCCCAGCAGCGTTTCTGCTTTGGGGAGGACGATTTCCAAACGTTTTCCACCAGGCCTGGGAGGTCACCTGGATGTGGAGCAGCTCCTGCAAATGGATATCATCCAGTAATTGCTGCTGCATTTATTACCTGCAGAACCTGCAGCGCCCTTGCATTTCCCAGTGCTGGGAAGCCTCAGGACGAGACTGATGGCATTTTAAATATTTAAGGCAGTCTAAGAAACTTCAGCCTCATTCAGCATTTAAGATGGATTTTAATTTACTCCTGAGATGGGGAAACAGAACAACAAACCCCCGCTTTTCTGCAGTTTGCTGCGCCCCATCTTCTGTCCAGCTCCCCGTTGCTTTGATCTGAGTGTGCCTGGGCCAGCACAAGGCAGCAAATGCAGAATTCAGGTTCCAGCTGGGCCTGAAATAAACCACAAGGGACATTTTCCCTGCCCACAGGTCAGTCAGGGCAGTGTCAGTGTGCTGGAGGTGCTCTCCACACCCAGGGCCAGCAGCATCCCTGCTGCTTTGGGATGCTGGAGGTGTTCCCCACACCCAGGGCCAGCAGCATCCCTGCTGCTTTGGGATGCAGCCCTGCAGGATGCTTCGGATCCATCACCTCTTCTGCTCAGTCTGAAACACTGAATTGCACCTCAAACACAACCCCCACATCAGGGGAACCCTTTTTGTTTTCCAAAGAAAACACAAGAAAACAAACCAACAACAACAACAAAAAAAGACCACCCCAAAAACAAACAAACAAACCCGAACAAAACTGGCAGTTCATTTACTTCCTAAGTAGTGGAATATTTCTGTTTTGTCAGCTCTCAATTGACAGACAACACAGAAGCAGCAGATGAAACTGTAACTGAAAACCTCAGAGTGCAAGAAAAGTGGTTTTTATTCTGCAGTCAGGAACCAGGATACTGATTCCAGCTTTTTCATTCCCCCACAGAACAGCCTTTCCCTCCTGATTTTGGGGGACTGAACCTCAGCACTCTCATAATGGGTCTTGCAAAAAAAGGAAGAGTCCTCCCAAAATTTTTTTTAAAAAAATAAGGATTAAGTGATAAAACCCAACTGAAATACTGGCAGCGAAGGAGGCTGAATTTTAAGGCAGCGAAAGCCAAGGTGGGAAATTGAAAATAATTTGTTTAAAAACGTATCAGACATTTATACACTCTAAGTTACGAGGAGGAATTATATTCCCTTCTCAATCACAGTCATCTGGTCATGAACCTTCCAAATCTTTATATCCTTCCTTTCTTAGAGGTAACCAAAGTAATTAAGGCCAACTTGACCCTTCTTTGTACCTGCAAGAAGACTCCCAGGAATTTGCAACTTAACTGCAAGGCAAATCTGCACTTCAGGCTTCAACTGTATTAGAACTTGTGACTCATAAATTATATTATTCAACATTCAGATGAAAAATAATAGCTATCATATTACTCGCTGCAAGGAGAGTGGATGGCTGCTTTGTAGGCTTGATTCAAACTGGCAACTAATAACATTTTCCATTTATCAAAAAAATCTCCAAAGCACGACGACTGTTCAATTTATTGTATTTAACATGCAGCGAAGGAGGACGCTGTTGTTTTCAACACTGCAACCCCAAACAGAGAAATTAAAATAAATCACTTCATCTAGAAGCCAAACAAACAATTACATGGAGGAACAAGCCAAAAAGGAAACCAAACAGCTTCGTTTGCCAGCCCTTATTAACAGCAAAAATAACACCTTATTTCAATTTATGAGAGCTCCTTGTTATCACCTGGAAAACAAAACCAAGTCTCGTGGTTTACAAATGAAAAGTGTCACAGCAGCAGAGTGATGTGCCAGGGGATGAACACTCGGGGCTGAATAATCAGGGGCTGGCAGCACCAATTCCCACACCCCAATAACCCCCAGGAGGCTGTGGGTGCCCAGCCCTCAGGAAATCAGAGTTATTAAAGGCTGCCTTTACTCCAAAGGCCTGATAAAACCCACACAGAACTCTTGTGGAAGTCACACACTCCTTTAGATTGGAAAAGACCTTTAGGATCATCCCTGTCACCTCTAAACCCCAAGTGCTCCATCTACACATCCTTTGAATACAGCCAGCCATGGAGCAGGAAGGGTTTGGAGCAAATTTCATCTACACATCCTTTGAATACAGCCAGGCATGGAGCAGGAAGGATTTGGAGCAAATTTCATCTACACATCCTTTACATACAGCCAGGCATGGAGCAGGAAGGATTTGGAGCAAATTTCACAGCCATGCTAAGCTTTTTTTTTTGATTATTCCATTAAAAAACCCAAAAGAACCCAACAGAACCAAAACAAACCACACTAAACACCCCAAAGCAGGACCTAACAGCGAAAGCCAGCTCTGATTTATTAATATTTTTTGCCAACCCTGTATTCCAGACCAGCAAGAACTACCTGAAATCCAGAGGTGCCTCTTTCAGATGGCAGGGGAAGCCCAGCCAGGTGCTGCTGTGCAGGGAAAAAACCCATCACGGCCTGCACCCAACTGGAAAAAAAAATCCCTCTGGGAGACTCTTTGTGTGCTCCAGCACAAAAGGGAGGCACCAAATTCTCTTAAGTGCTCAGTCATGAGCTGCTTGTTTAACCCCGCCGTGCCAGCCTAGCAGAGCCCGGCTGTATTAGCGCGATTGTGAGCAACAAATCTCGCTGCTTAAATATGCAAATTCCCCCGGTCAGCCTCGCCGAGAAGCACCATGAAAGCAGTTATTGTGACTTCCAATTAGCCATGTGACACGCAGCCCTGCACAGCACTCAAGGAAAATATTTAAGAAAGTGTTGTCCAGTTGCTGGGAGCAGAGGTGGAGAGCAATATTTGCTTTTCTCCGAGTTAACGAAGCTCCCAGCGCCGCGCCGAACGCCACGGGAGGAACTGATGGTTGGAATAATCTCCCATTCTGCCAGGCCTGTCTCCACCGGGCCCTGTTCTCACTGCTGGGTGATGGGGGGCAGCAGGAAAGAAGACAAATTTCAAAGGGAATCAGCATCTCTGCTCCCAGGGAAGGGCGATAAGAACCGCAGCAGGCAGGCAGGCGAGCCCCGCGTCAAGGAGAGCTCAGCAGCAGCCAGACAGCTGCAGCCAAAAGCCTTAATCTGGGATGACTTGAGCTTCCAGCCAAGTATTCCCTGCTTTTCCCTCACTCCACACACCTGACTGTCTCACTGAACTGCACCAGGTCAAAGGAATATGTAACTTCTGAGAGGGGTGAGAGTTTGCCGCCAGAGAACGGACAGGTTCCTCCTTTTCCTTCTCGCACAAGAAATCGAGGAGCTCTCCAGGAAGGACGTGCCTGTGGGGATGGCAGCTGGCACAGCTCCCCTGGTTCTGCTCAACTGAACATACCTGATGCACAGGCACAAGGGCAGAGTTTTCCAGCAGTGAATTCCAAGGCCAAAGCTCTTCCAAAAACACCAGTGAGGAGGTCAGGCAGCCTGGGAAGCGGCCGGAGAAGAGTTATGTCTTCCCTGGTCTCACCATCCTGCAGGAACGCCGTCACCTTTGACAGGGCACAGCTGGAAGAGGTGTAGTGCTCCTGAAACCTTGGGATATTAGGTGGGAGACAGCTGAGCTAAAGGGATGAAGTGGGGAAAACCTGTGTCTATAAACCAGTTAATGACGTCCTTTAGTGACTCCCCAGTAAATCCACCCAGGACACCAACCACAGTTTGGTTCTGCTGGGCTACAAACACACCGAGCACTGAGACAGGAAAAGTTCCTGTCCATGCCAAACAACGTCCTGGTGAAATGAAAACTTGCTGAAAAGAGCAGTGCTAATGAAACAGCTGGTACCAATCTGCAAAGCCCATTTCATTTCCAGCCCGATGGGCAGAGCAGCATCTGTTCAATTCTTGGTGAGGAACAGCCTCCTCCTGCTCCGGTCACTGCAAACAGAACCGTGCAATAAGCCAGGCTTTTGATTAGCTCCATCTCACACATGCAGACACACCTGAGGATCCACGGCAGCTCTCCTGACACACACACACACACAGGCATCCTGACCTTGAAAAATGCCCAGAGTAAGAGACAAAGGAAGCACACGTGGCCAGGACATGCCGTCAGCTCTGCCAAGCTGCACACAAGCAACGGGAAGTGCCGGCCACGGACAAAAACATTGAGGAGAATACAGGGATGTGACAAATCCTCCTCTCGACTCCAACAACACAATTGAGCACGATTTTGCCACTCCCCACTGCCCTGGAATAAATTGAAACTGGGATGAATCAGACTTGAGAGCTGGCTCCCACTTTGAGCCAGCATCGCGCACGGCCACTGCTGTCTAATCAAGCTCTCGAGCGCTCGCAATCCTCCAGGAAACTTTTCCATTCTGGGGAAAAGACAAAAGCCTCTCCAAAATAAGTCCATCACTGGCAAGTTAGAATCATCGTGTTCCAAAACACCTTCCTAGGATTTCGAAATGTTCTGGCCCTGCTCAGTGCCAGCAAGCCGAAAGCGAATGCAGAGGGTCGGGTCACAACCCCGGAGCTGGAGGAAACGAGCCTCACTTGGGGAACAGGACAGAACCATCTCCCTGCACAGGTCTGAACTCCAAATCGTGCTCACTTGGGCTTCAGCTGGTGCTCTGGCTGATGCCTCCAGACAGAAGCTCCCCTGAGACAGCAAGTCAGCTTTCAGACTTGGTGAGGGCACGTTGGCAGAATTTATGGAGCTCCAAGTCAGCGCTGGCTGGACTTTGACATCTGGGGAGCCACGACCAGAGAAGATACTGAGAGCTTCTTCCAGCCTAACCTACCCCTCCTTTCCTCCTTGTGGAGAGGCAGGAACAGATCTGTAGCATTACAAAACAGGCTATTGCACACTGGAGCTGATTGTTTAAGACAGTCCTAAGAAGCTCATAATTCAAGTGAAATTTCAGCGCTTCTCACTTCAGCGAGACAACCTTAAGGAACATTACCCTGAGAGCATGAATCAACACGAGCCAGCTGACACGAATTTCACATCTCTTACATCTCCAAAGCCCAGCTGCTGTTGTAATGAGCCAGGCACAATGGGTTATTTAACCCCAGAGCAGCAGAGTGCCATGCCCCGGGAGCGCCAGGCAGGGACACAGAAATCCTGCCCACCTCACACGCTGCTCTGGGGCGTGGGATCTCTTTTACAATATCACCCAAACCCCGATCATGTTCTTCTCCTGTATCTCATTCATTCGATAGCGCAGGTGAGATAAGAGCAAGGAAATTAAAACGAGCCTATTTCTGTGACATGATCTCACCTCGTGGCACCAAAGCACATCTCAGGACAAGCACCAGTGGAGCTTTTAATGCTGTTTTTTTGGTCAGGATTCTGGGGGATGGGATGATTCCTGCTGTTCTTTTTCTTTGACTGGTCCATTCTGCTCAGCACTCTTGCAGGTTGGTAAATCTGCTCATTTTATATCTACATTTTAGGTAACCCACTTCTTCCCTCTTTACTAACACAGTAAGGAAGACTCACACTACTCAAAGCTATAAAATTCCTTTTAATGACACTGATGTGATCAAATCCACAGGAGGTTGTGGAGCCTCCCTCTCTGGAGACATTCCAAACCCACCTGGACGTGTCCCTGAGTCACCTTCTCTATGACCCTGCCTTAGTAGGGGGGTTGGACTGGATGATCTCCAGAGGTCACTCCCAACCCCAACTGTTCTGGGATTCTGTGAAACCCCACACAGCTCTCAGCAGCTGGAACTCTGGTGTTTCCATGAACTCTGTATCTGGCATTAATCAGCAGATGGCCAGTGCAGATACAGCCCCAAGTGCTGCATATTTTTACATTATGGAATGACAGCAAAGTCACTGGTAGAAAGAACACCCATCAGCCGGGACATCCGAAATAAAACCAGACTGATAAATAACATTCTGTAAGACACGGGGGAAAACCCAGACCTAGCTCAGCAATTCTCCTGAAATCTGTAGACCCTGAGGACTGCTTATAAGTCAAGCATCCTGTTGGTAGGCTGACTTTCAAGGACTATAAAACATACACAGCTCAGCTGGAGAACATCAGGGGTCCACAAACCTGAGAGCATTGAAAAAGCAATCATTCAGGCGTTTAGCTGGAGAAAAACACGGCGGTGGAAGGCTGCTGACACTGCAGCAGCGTTTGCACACCGGCTTTGCTGCCCAAGCCGGGGTGAACTCGCACACAGAGACAGAGACCACGCTGCTCCAGCATCTCCAGCATCTCCAGCCGCCGGGGATCGCTCCCTCCGCACGGGCGGCCGGGGCTGGAGCAAAGCACCTCTCCCGGCTGAAAAACAAACCCCGGCCCCGCAGCAGCGCCAGCATCTCAGCGAGCCGAGGAATCATCTTCCTCACACCGCGAGGAGCGGAGCCCCGAGGAAAACAAACTTCGGGAGCCCCGGGCAGGCCCTTTTGCCCAGCCTGGCTTTATTTCAGCAGGGGCCGCGTCGCTGAGCCTCCCCCAGCAGCGCCCAGGCAGGCAGACCCCACACGGCTCCCCGGCGCTGCCCGGCCACGGAATCCCCTCACCGAGCCCCGGTACAGCCCCCGGCACGCCGGGGCCGGGGCCGTGCCCGTGGGGCAGCGCCCGCCCAGCGCCGCCCGGCCCCGCCGGCCCGGCAAAGTTGGGGCGAAGGCGGGGGAGAAGCCGGGGGAGAAGCCGGGGGATGATGCGGGGCGGCAGCCGGACGCGGCTCCCCCGCCCCGCCGCAGGCCCCGGCCCGCAGCGCCCGCCTCGGGGTCCCCCCGCGGCGCCCCCGGCCCGGCCCGGCGCTCACCTCCGGTGCCGTCCGAGTTCTCGTTGAGGCTGCCCGAGGAGTCGTGGTGGGAGCCCACACACCCGCCCATGGGGCCCGCAGACCCGCCGCCGAGCCGCCCCCCGCCCCCCTCCCCTGCACCGAGCTCCGCCGCCGGCCGGGCAGGCGCGATGGCTCCGGAGCCGCCTCCCCGCTCCGCAACGCCGCCCCCGGGGCGCGGCCTCCGCCCGCCGCCCGCGGGACCGCCCCGGCACCGCGCCGGCACCGGCACCGGCACCGGGACCGCCCCGGCGCCGCACCGACACCGGGATCGCACCGGGACCGGGGCCGCCCCGACACCGGCACCGCACCGACACCGGGACCAGGACCGGGACCACCCCGACACCGGCGCCGAAACCGGCACCGGGACCGCCCCCGCCCGCGGGACCGCTCTGACACCGGCACCGATACCAGCACCGAGACCGACATCGATACCGGCACCACTTCCGCCCGCGGGACCGCCCCGACACCGCATGGCCACCGATACCGGCACCGGCACCGAGACCGCCACCGGCACCGCCTCCGGCCCGCGGGACCTCCGCGGCGCTGAGATCGAGACCGGCACCTCCTCTGCCCGCGGGACCGCCCCGGCTCCGGTACCGCACCGAGACCGGCACCGGCACCGCTTCCGGCCCGCGGAATCGCCCTAACACCGGCACGGGGACCGGCACCGAGACCGGCATCGGGACTGGGACTGCCTCGACATCGATACCGACACCAGCACCGCCCCGGCACTGACACCGACACCGGGACCGCCTGCGGCCCGCGAGAGCGTCCCGGCACCGATACCGGCACCCAGGACCGGGACGGTCCCGACATCAACACCGACATCGGGATTGCCCCGACACCAGCACTCAGGACCGGGACCGCCCCGACACCGCCACTGGGGGACCACCCCAGCACCGGCACCGGGATGCGGGGCCACCTCCGGCCCCCAGCCCGGGAGGGTCCCCGCGGCCGCGGGTACCGGGCTGTGTTTATTCTCTGCTGCCCTGCGGCTCCCCCGTGCTCTGCCCCATCCCCGGAATGTTCAAGGATGGAGCTCGGAGCATCCCGGCCTAGTGAAAGGTGTCCCTGCCCATGGAACAAAAGGATCCATAAGGTCCTTCCCAACCCAAACCGTGGTTCCATGATTTTTCTCAGCACACGAAGAGAAAATCCACCCTCAGATAAATCCCTGCCCCAGCCACCCACCCCTCCGTTATCAGACTGCCAGTTTGAAATAAAAACGAAGCAAACTCGGTGCTTTTTGGTCAATCTGACCGAGCCGGCTTCAGTTCTCTGAGAAGAAAAGTTTGGCTTTTGTGCTCTTACTGCCCGGCTGGGTTATCTCAGTTGGGCAGCAATCCCGCCCTGGGATCGGGGAGTTACAGTTCCTACACTATCAGATGCACTGCAGCGCCTTGGAATAATCAGCAAGAAGTCAGAACACTGAAAAATGGGAGCAGACAGTGCAAAAAATAAAGCCTGCTAACAGACTGTGCTCTGGGCTCCCCACACGCTCTGCTGTACGTGGCAGCTCCGTGTTCTTGTACACAGAGCAGCACAAAACAAAACTCAAGCTGAGCATATTTTCCCCTCCATAAAGATGACATTGCAAATGTGTTTTTGGGAATTAAAATAGCGTAGCTGTTTGTAGAGTTTCTAGGCACCACAGTGAAAAGAACTGATGGACAAAGGCGTTTTTTCTGCCATTAATTTCCCTACGTAATCTTGATCCCGAAAGCCCAGCCAGCCTTTGGGAAGGCTCTTGTGTTGATAATTAAAATCCCAAACGTATGAGATAAGCTGAGTGCCAAATGCCGAGCACTTTGTCATCTGAGAACAAAAAGGCACAGAGCTCATCTGCATTATTGGGTCCAAATGGGAAGGTCAGGCCTGGTAAGAAAGCCTAAAGAGCAATTATTAAAGCCTGAGCACATGCCCACTAATTACAACAAAAGCAGAAATTCCTTGTCTGTGCCGACATTTAAACCAGATCAAGGAACCACACAGAGCTCAGTTGTTTTCTTCTCAGATTTTATCTGAGGGCCACGTGGGAGTTTGCCCATGTGTACGCTGAATAATCAAAGAAATTGTAGAATCACAAAATCAGTTGGGTTGGGAAAGAGCTCCAAGACCACGGAGTGCCCAATGCCCACCTTGTCCCCAGCCCAGAGCACTAAGTGCCACCTCCAGGTGACACCTCCAGGGATGATGGGCACTCCAAACCTCCCTGGCCATCCCATTCCAATGCCTGAGCTATGTCAGGCTCCAGGGAGCGGGGATTGAATATTATTTGTTCAAAACTGTAAGAAACTTGGAAGATAGTTCCGAAATTTTCCTAGAAGTAGGCGTTGAAGTGAGTGCTTTAACATCAGAGTCCATCACTCTGCAGGGAAATCATGGATTGTGTGGAGGCACTTGTGGGATTCACACCAGGAGGGGCTTCTGCTGCCCAGTGAGATCCCAAAAGTGGTGGAAACCCAACGTGACTCTGCTCCTTAACGGGGTGGCTGCAGGACCGTGGGCTGGCGTGGGAAAGTCTGTCCCCAGCAGCCAGCAGTCTGCTCGTGGAGCCTTGGAAAAACACACCAGAGCTTGTTATTCTGCCCGTTTGGGACTGAGCCCTTTCCCTGGGTACCTCGCTGTTCTCTCCCACTGAGTGTGGAGCACATAAATCCGTGTTCGTGTGCAGATAAACACTCAGGATGGGCCAAAGCGAATATTTACTGCCTGACCCCCAGATCAGGATGTACTTGCAACGTTCTAATAAAGTCCCGAAGAAAAAAAACCCAAGCCTTTTTCTAAATGGATTATTTATTTTGAAGGTTATTCCTCCTCAGAATAAGTTTCCCTGAGCTTTGCAATCAGATTTTCTGCTCCCCAATCTCAGCTCTGCTCCAACACCCACGGTGGCCTTGCACAAGTCCGTAACTTGGGCTGCAGTGTTCCTACATCAGTGTTTGTCTGCACATCTCTTGGGGGCATGGCCAGGATTAATTAATCCCTGCTCTTTATGACTTGCTAACTGCCGGCAAGGCTGGGATGTAAAACACAGAGCACCAAAAGTGACTTCCCATGGTTAAAGGGTGCCACGGATGGACTGGTCCGTGGAGGTACCACTGTCCTGTGTGGTTGGGATTATTTGGGGCTCACAAACCCCACAGCTCCAGCAGCTCCACAGCACAAATCCTGCTGGGCTGTGTTGTCCTGGGAGCACCTGAGGGATGCGGTTGGTGCTGTGTAAATTCCCTGAGGAGATCTCCACGTGCTCCGTGTTGGAATGACTCTGGAGGAGGCTCCAGGATGAGCAGAGGATGGAGCAGCTCTGCTGGAAGAGCCGGGATTGTTCACCTGGAGAGGAGAAGCTTTGGGGTGACACAGCTGTGGCCTTGCAGGGCCTGAAGGAGCTGCAGGAAAGACGGAGAGAGAGAATTTCCAAGGGCTGGAGGGACAGGATGAGGGGCAATGGATTCAAACTGATGGAGAGTAGGATTAGATGGGATATTGGGAAGAAATGTTTCCCTGTGAGGGTGGGCAGGCCCTGGCACAGGGTGCCCAGAGAAGCTGTGGCTGCCCCTGGATCCCTGGCAGTGCCCCAGGCCAGGTTGGATGGAGCTTGGAACACCCTGGGACAGTGGAAGTTGTCCCTGCCCATGGCAAAGGGATTGGAACTGGATGATCCTTAAAGTCCCTTCCAACCCAGGCCATTCCATGGCTCTGTGATTGTCAGGTTATTTCCTATACAATCCCACATAATAAAACATTTTCTGCACTTCTCCAGTTTTCCTCTCCAGCTGGGCTCTGGCTGTTTGCTCGCAGTCAGTGGTGGTGGGTTTTGCCATCACATGATGATCCAGAGTGATAAATCCCTGTTCTCTGATGATTCAGCTCTGTGTGGGAACGAGGATGAGATGCTGACAAATTGCATCAGCACTGAAACTTCTCTCTCAAGGCATCCACATTTTGATTTTTAGCAGCGCTGCCCAGGACAGCACGATCAAAGTCTTCACATTGTGAGCGAAAGTCTTCCCAGATTTCTTTCCCAGTTTTCTGCCATCCTGCCTTTGACAGATGGGAAAGGGAGACACAGCTGATGAGGTTATCAACCAAAGGTCCCCCAGGAAGCAGGAGCAGGAAAGAACCGTGGAGTCCTGCTCATTTTCCTCCTCAGAGAGTCTGAAGACAGCAAGTTGCCATTTTCGGATTTACTTCCCCGTGGCTCTTCCTGGAAGCTGCTGAGGCTGTAGCCTCATTTTCACGGGCTGGAGGTTTCCCTGCACAGCACTTCTGTTTAGATGTGGGTTTTTAGGAATGCTGGCTCCCATTCCAAATTTTCCACCGGCAACTTTTAGGCTGATTCTAATCCCATGTAATCCATCCCTTCCCAAAGCGGCTGGTGGCAATCTCTACCAGCCAGAGGCAGCAGAGAAGGGGCAAAAATGATGTGAAACCAGGCAGGGTTTGTTTTCCTGGAATGCCCAAGGGAGGGAGAAATGCACAGAGGAATTCCTGTGGCTGAGGAACTCCACCAGGCACCAGGACATCCCGAGCTGGCCAGGAATGAGCAGAGTGAGGGCTCTGTGTGTCCTCCAGCACCTCTCCAGGAGCACAAACCCCACTCCTAAAGCCTTGGCACACGCCTCTGCTGCAGGAAATGCCGGGATGGGAAGCTGGAGCTGCTGAGGGAATTTCCATCCTGGGATTATTGCTGTGAGGAGCAGTGTTGTGTTTTTCTCCTGGTCTCTGCAAAGCCCCGCACCTACTCCTGGGGACTGCTTGGGCTTCTTTATCTCCCTCTGTTAAAAAAGAAGGAAAAGTCACGATTCCGCTTGCCTTCAGTGTTTCTGCAAAGCTCTGAAGTTTGGATTTCAATTGCTGGAGAAAAGGGGTCACTGAAAAGGCTAAAAAATCACTTTTTAATGTGCAGCATCAGCGATGATGGTAGGAATCTCTGGAAGTGCTGGGGTCCACTGCAAGGACCAGGCTGGAGGGGGCTTGGAGCAACCTGGGCTGGTGGAGGGTGTCCCTACCCATGGCAGGGGGTGGAATGAGATGATTTTTAAGTTTCCTTCCTACCCAAGCCATTCCATGATTCTATCATTTATTGCTCTGTCACATCAGGGAGGTTTTGCTAATCAAAATATACATTAAAAGGAAAAAAAAATAATAAAAATTAACCTTGGCCGCCAAAGCAGCAAAAGTGAAACGCTGCTTCCCTCCTGTGGTGACCTCCCTGATTGCACAGCGAGACGCTGCGATAATGATGCTTTCAACGCGATTTTGTAAAAAATTATTATCATCATTCCGATGCCGCTGCGGGCAGGGCCAGGCAGCCGCTCCCACCCCGCTGTCACTGTCACAGCCCAAGGCAGAGCACCAAGCCCAGCTCCTGCTGGCAGCCCTGAGAACTTTATCTCCTCCCAGGCTGCTCCTTGTGGCCGGGTTCTCCTCTTTCAGCCGCCCCGGGGTGGATTCTCTGCCTGGCTGGCTGCAGGAGTGTTCTGTGGCACTAAATAATGAAGGCGTTGAGCGGCAGCAGGACAAAGGGAGCGCACGAGGATGGAGCTCCCAAGGCTTTGGCACGTTCCCAGACCTCCCTGGAGCTGGAGGGGACTGAGCCAGCGCAGGGAACAGCCACACCGGGGCTGTGGTGATGCCATTTCTGCCTTTCCTGCGATGATTGTATTGGTGTTGTGCTGTATAAATATTTCATTAATGTCTGGAGGCTCGTTTGGCAGCTCACATCTCCCCCTGAAGTGTCCAAGGCCAGGTTGGATGGAGCCCTGGGCAAGCTGGGGTGGTGGAAGGTGTCCCTGCCCATGGCAGGGGTCTGGAATTGGATGATCTTTAAGGTCATTTCCAACCCAAACCGTTCTCTGATTCCATGACACTGAAGTTTGGATTTAGGTTGTGGTTTGCTGTAGAAAAGGAACATGGCAGGGATATCACAGAAATATCTGTGGGCATGAACAAGTGAGAAGAAATAAGGCAAGAGATTGGGAATTCCCTTTTCCCCCTTGTGAAAGGATGCACAATCAGGGTGACAGGACAAGTCAGGGATGATTAAAGAACAATATTTTTAATCCTCTGAGACAATCAACAACAGGAAAAGAGGGAACAGCCTCAGGCTGGGCCAGGGGAGGCTCAGGGTGGACAGCAGCAGGAATTTCTCCATGGAAAGGGTGCTCAGGCCTTGGCAGTGCCCAGGGAGGTTTGGATCCCCATCCCTGGAGTGTCCCAGGAAGGGCTGGAGGTGGCACTCAGTGCTCTGGGCTGGGGACAAGGAGGGGACCAGGTCTCCATGGGCTGGGAGGGCTTTTCCAACCTGAATAATTCTGGGATCCTCAGCAGAGAGTGGAAGAAACGCACAACACCCGAGCCACATTTCTATTTCAGCTTTGAGCTCATGAATACCAAAAATTTCTCTGGGAGAGAAGTTTGCGAGTTGCCTTGTTCCTGGATTTTCAGCTCAGCTTCCCAAAAGTGAAGCATTTGAAATCAAAGAGCTATTCCTAGACAGAATATACAGACAGCCTTCTCACTCAGGACTGGAAATTGGGTTCATTTGAGGAGAAATCAGCCAGGTTTTGGCGGGAGGAGAAGGAAGGGTGGGAAAAGAAACATTCTCCCTCCTGTCATAATGCTTTTGATAAAATTAAAGCTGCAGCAGATGGTGATGGTACAGGCTAATGTTCCCATATGGCAGGATCAATCAGGCAAGGAATATGCTGCTTTAAGAGACGTGTGAAGCTGATAGATGTTAATATTCCAAATATTTTAGCTTTGGATCCCGAGCATTCTCCCAGGCTGTGGAGCTGGAAGAAGATTCTCGTGCTCAGGGAGGGTTTGCCTGGACTGCAGCTGTACTTTGGTGGGATGTTCATCCCTCGTCTCCATCCTCAGCTGGCCGAGCTCTTGCTTTGCTCCCTGCTTGGTGCTGAGGGCAGGGGCTCAGCCAGAAGGGAAATGGAGATGGAAAAAGGAGCGGGAACAGAAATGGAGACAAGGAAAAGAGCAGGAACAGAAATGAAGACAGGGAAGAGGAGCAGGAAGGGAAATGGAGACAGGGAAAGAAGCAGGAAGGGAAATGGAGACAGGGAAAGGAACAGGAACAAAGATGGAGACAGGGAAAGGAAGAAGAAGGGAAATGGAGACAGGGGAAAGAGCAGGAATAAAAATGAAGACAGGGAAAGGAGCAAGGTCTTGCTGCACAGGCAGGGCAGGTCCCTGTCACTGCCAGGTGCTCCCTGTTCCAGGGTTTTATGGGACACCCAGAGCAGAGACACTGTCAGGGACCATGACCTGCCACACTGTTCTTGCACCTCAAAAAAAGCAGGAATTCTTCCCAGCTCTTAGCTCCTCATCCTGACAGGCAGTGTTCAGAGTGGGATGATTCACTTTTACAGGACTGAGCTTCACATGGAAATGGGGAAAACACCCCAAAATCCCAACCTGAACAACCCCCAGCGTGGCAGGACACATTCACACGGAACTGTTGGATGGTTTCCCCTGGCTGTACACCGAAATCTTCTCTCTTCTTATCACCCTTGTCCCTGAGGAGCTTATTTCACACGCGCTGTGCCTCTGCTGAGAGGTGGAATTGCATCAGGGATGCTACACTTGGACCAAAGTTTTGGATGTTGATATTAAGCAGTTTGGATGATATTAATAATCAAATATCTTAATATTTGATATTAAGAGTTTTGGATGATGATATTAAGCACCAAAACCAATAATGACAACGAGAGATCCTGGCTGTGAGCGCTGCTGTTTGTCCCTCGTGCTGGCCTTGGGACGTGGAATAGGATCCCATTGTATTCCCAACAAACAAAGAGGCAGATTCTCCTCGTGCCTCATTAGCTGCTCTTTGTGTGAGTGGAGGAAAATGAAGTCTGTGTGAGACAGGGCAGGGTGGGAAGGACCCTCCTGGGCCAGCCCTGCTGGGGACGTGACCTCCAGGGCGTGTGAGGGGGGCAAAGAGCCAAGTCTGGGAATCCGTGGGGTCACAGGGATAAACATCACGTGAATTTCAATGTCAACGCTCTGCAAAATACTCCCAGCAATTTAAGAAGGGAGTTGAGTGACTCTGCAGGGATGGGAGCCTCAAAGGGAGAGAATTCAGAAGTGGTGCTAAGGAGGGATAAGGAGGATCCCACAAGGAGGGATCTCCAGAATCCCTACAGGAAAAATCCCCGTTGTGTTGTGGTTAAGGGAGCCTGGATTTGGGACAGTTCCCATCCCACCTGCAATGTGCTGATCAGAGAAACCCACAACAGGAAACCCCTGAAGAGATGGGAAAGTGGCTTAAATATTGGCATTTATAACATGAGGGCATCCTGCTCCTGCCTGTGGGCAAATTAAAGACTTCTTAAATCAGTGCTTCAGGCCCTCTGGCCCCTCCTGGCCCGGGGCTGCCTTTTCTCCCGCTGAGGCACCGAAATCGCGGCACTTTGTGTCCCCGTTCTGCTGCCACGGCCCCGATGTGCTCACCAGGCTGCAACCCCGAGAACAGAGATTTTTACACCAGGATGTCTCACAGCTGCTTCCCCCCTTTCCGCCAGGTTACTCTGTCAGGGAGGGAATTAGGTCGATTTGATGTGATTTGCTCCTGTGAAATCCATGCTGGCTTTTTCCCCCTGTAATTTTATTACCTTCTAGGTGTTTCTATTGATTATTTCACCGTTTGTCCCAGGATCTTTCCAAGAAATGGAGTGGGGCAGGCTGAGGGATCGCTCCTGGGGCTTCTTTTTCTCCTTTTTCAAAGCCAGTGCATTGCTTATTCCTCCTGCCACCACCTTCTCAGGGATCCTCAGAAATCCGCTCTGGGAAAGTGCTGTGGGATGAATTCCACCAGCTCTGCTGATTTCAGGACCCCCCCACATTTCCGTGGGTGTGTTCCAGCCTGGCTTCAGCTCCTTTCTGGCACCAGGTGAGGGAAAATGATGTTGAAAAGCAGATTTTCTCCAAAGCAGAGCCCACACAAAGACAGGTGAGTACCCAGAGCTGGGAAATCTTGGTCTCCACATCACAGGATGGGTACCTGTCCCACAGATCTGCAGGAAAAAAAACGAGGCTGTGCTTTTGCAATTCTCTCTTTTGGAATTCTCTCTGCTAATTGCTGATTTCCCGATGCTCCTCTGAGCTGCAAACCATCCGTGTCGGGCTGCTGAGAGGGCAGGGGGCTTGGGAAGCTCCCGGAGATGTTGGTTATGGACCCAAACTGCTCTGGGAGGATTTTTGGGACCCACAGAAGGATGTGGAGCTGCATCTGAGGATTTCTGGCAGCTTGGAACCTGCAGGTGGGATTTGAGAAGGAGCTGGAGAATCCAAGCACAGATTCTGTGGGGACCCACTGGTTCAGGAGATAATTCCTGTCCAAGGCCATGTCACGACCTCTAAAAAAATACCAGAAATTCTCCGTGTCCTTATTTGGGCTCACTTTTGCTGCTCTGAACCCAACAAACTCACACTGCAGCTTTACAGAAATGAGAGACTCTGAACCCAAATCTTAATTTGGGTGCTTCATTTGGATCACAGAGGCATCTGCCTGAAGAAAAACCCCAAAGTGTGAATTATCATTGGGCAGGCAGGAGGGGAGAGCCCGGTGTCAGCTTGCAATTTCCAAGTAGTTTATTTCATTTATTAATTATTCACTGCCACCCTGTCAGGAATACATTTACAAGGGCGAGATTAGATCATGCTCATACTTTTCCGAACAATTTGGCTTTTTATTAAATTTCCCTGCAGGAGGAGACTTTATGCTGATGAAATTATTTGAGGGACTATTAAAAAGATCCATTAAAAAAAAAAATAAATCCCAGTTCAGCTCAGCAGAAAGAGGAGATTTGTGAGAAAGCATTTATCACCTGGAAACACACCCCAGGCAGCTCAATCCGGTCGGCTTTTCATTTAACTGCTCAAAAGTGACTTGCACGCCTTTTTGTTCATACTTAAAACCACCCAAAAGTAATTACAGGGCAGGACTTCCATCTCATTAAGCTTCAGACCGCTAGAGAGAGCCAGACTAAAGTCAATGCCCAGTTGTGCAGCCTGGAACGGGAGCCAGGGCTCGGAGCGGGAGATTCACGGCAGGAATCCAGAAAACCATCAGTGTCTGGCTTTTCTTGGAAGCCACAGGGCCATTCCGGAGTTTCTGGATGATGAGCTGCGAATGATGAGAGGCACAAATTGTCCTCTGCAGGGCAGTTCCCTCGGGTCGCTGTCACCCAGCAGTGAAATCCAAACTCCAGGAGGGCGCAGGGGAGTGCCCGTCGCTGAGGTTCCTCCAAGCAGCCTCTGCTGCAGAGCGGACACAGCCCTGAGGGAGTTCCTACCACAACACCCTCCATTCCTTAACTCCCTCTCCTGTTTCCCTGCCTAAATTCGTGTTTCCTTTCGCGAGCACCCCGCAAACTCCCGCATTTCTCCTCCTTCCCCATCCCCGAGGCCACGCCGTTCCCTGCGGGAGCCGATTCCATCACCCGGCTCCTTCCAGGCACGTTGTGAGGAGCAGCCCCGGCTGCCAGGCTGATAAACACGGAGCTGAGGAATGGTTTTTCCACTTTGCCAGGCAGCGGAAAAAAGGCTCTCCTGCCACTCCTGGAGCCAGGCAGGGCCGTGCACTTAGTGGGCTTTGGGGAACAAAGCATAAATATTTCACAAGGGTGCTTTAATAAGTGTTTGTTTGCTCAGAAGCTGTTGATTCCTTCTTGGGGAGTTGCTATGGTAAAACCACGTTGGGTTAAACAGGAATAATGATTCTCTCCTCATGCCTGGGTCTGTGGGAGCTCTTGCAGATCCCTGTGTCGCCAGGAAAGGGAAGAAGGGGATGCAAGGACAGATTTTGTCTGATTTTCTGAGCACGTTCTGGTACTGCCTGTGCCAGGCTTTGTGTCGGAGAACTGAGGCTTCCAAACTCACCACCGAGCACAGGACTTTGAATTCCATCCTCTCAATTATTCCTGGATTTAGGAACACCCAATCCAGCCAGGTGGCAGAGATGGGGGCTGTCATCTGCTCCAGCACTTTTAGGAAAGGAGCTGGAGGTGATGGAGATGGTTGGGATTCAAGGACAGCTTTTGTCTGATGACACTTCATCTGATTTTCTGAGCACTTTGTGGTACTGCCCGTTCCAGAGAGTTGAGGCTTCAAAACCTGCCACTGCTGCCCCTTCTGAGCACAGGACTTTGAATTCCATCCTCTCAGCACGTTGTTCCTGGGTTTAGGAACAGCCAATCCAGCCAGGTGGCAGAGATGGGGGCTGTCATCTGCTCCAGCATCTTTAGGAAAGGAGCTGGAGCTGGAGAACCTCTGCCAAAAAGTACAATAGACACAGACAAAACACGGAGCAGCAAAGAGCCAAAAATAGAAGGGCTGCCTTAGACAAGGGACTGTCAGACCGTGCCACTTCAGCGGGCCTTGTTTAAACCTGACTTTGTGCCTCGGTGTCACCGACCCCAGCCTCTCTCACTCGGAGCCTTCAGGAGCGCTGCTTTGTGCTCAGCAGCAGCACAGGGCTCCGTGTCCCCCAAAAAAACAACAGCGAGGCTTAGCGAGGCGCTGCTAAAACCCGGCCGGGAGAGGGAATGTCCTTCGCGGTGCCCGAGGGTTGTTGGCATGGGAACGGCAGCTCATCACTCGGCGCGTCCTTTCTCTCCCAGCGGCGGGGAACTGCAGCGTTCAACCTCAAAACCGGGCTGGAGGAACTGCAGCATTCAACCCCAAAACCGGGCTGGAGGAACTGCAGCATTCAGCCCCAAAACCGGGCTGGAGGAACTGCAGCATTCAGCCCCAAAACCGGGCTGGAGGAGCTGCTGGGACTGCCCCGGGACAGGCCAGGCTGTTCCCCTTGGTGATGAGCTCTGGCTGTTCCCTGTTCGTGTTCCCGCTCTGTGCCACGGGAAAACGGGAGCTGGCACATCCCAGAGGGCCTGGCTGGTGTTGGTTGGCATCTTGTGCTCAGCCCCTGTGTGAGGCTCAGGAAATGCAGCCCGGGGCTGCTCCCTGCTTCCCTCTGCCCTGCCTGGGCTCAGGGCGTCCCTCCAGCAGCTTGGAGGTGATAAAAAAAAAAATTAAAATGTATTGGGTCTAAAAATTGGAACTGCAGGAATCACCGTCCTGCAGGGTCTGGGGATGCCTGGGAAGCTCAGTGGAACATAGCATGGAATAAAGGAATAACCCCACTGGAACACACCTGGAATAAAGGAATAACCCCACTGGGACACACCTGGAATAAAGGAATAACCCCACTGGGACACACCTGGAATAAAGGAATAACCCCACTGGAACACACCTGGAATAAAGGAATAACCCCACTGGGACACACCTGGAATAAAGGAATAACCCCACTGGAACACACCTGGAATAAAGGAATAACCCCACTGGAACACACCTGGAATAAAGGAATAACCCCACTGGGACACACCTGGAATAAAGGAATAACCCCACTGGAACACACCTGGAATAAAGGAATAACCCCACTGGGACACACCTGGAATAAAGGAATAACCCCACTGGGACACACCTGGAATAAAGGAATAACCCCACTGGAACACACCTGGAATAAAGGAATAACCCCACTGGGACACACCTGGAATAAAGGAATAACCCCACTGGAACACACCTGGAATAAAGGAATAACCCCACTGGAACACACCTGGAATAAAGGAATAACCCCACTGGGACACACCTGGAATAAAGGAATAACCCCACTGGAACACACCTGGAATAAAGGAATAACCCCACTGGAACACACCTGGAATAAAGGAATAACCCCACTGGGACACACCTGGAATAAAGGAATAACCCCACTGGAACACACCTGGAATAAAGGAATAACCCCACTGGAACACACCCTGGACATAACACAGGCCAGTGTCCTGAGGGCTCTCAGGATTCCAGAACCAGAGACTACAGAGAATTTTTGGGAATTCCTCAGCAGCAGCACTGTATTTTTGGACAGAACAGGTCCATTTACTCCTACAGGACTTTTTGTGGGAAAAGTTCCCAAGAGATTACCAGAAGCGTTGTCAAAGCTGAGGTTTGGAGCTGGGAATGCTCAGGGATAGGATTCCCTGAGGGATTTGCTGATTAAATCCATCCCAGGTTGGGTTTTAGCCTCCCCTGCTGCCCAGCACCCTCCTCCTTTTCCACAGCGCCCTGCAGAGAGCAAAAAGATCACTGGGGAAACCTGGATGTGTTTGCCACGAGGGAAAAATTCCTCCTTTCCACCTCTATTTCTGAGAATTTTCACCTGCCTTTAACCCCTCCAAAAAAGAAGGAAAAAACCCCAACAAAAACAACAACAACAACAAAAACCCCAAAAAAACCCCCAAAACCAAAACAACAACAACAACAAAAAAACCCCCCAAAAAAACCCCACAAAAGAGAGAGAATGGGGTGACTTTGGAGCATCCCAGGGATGGGAGGGGATTTTGGGGATTTTGGGGGTTTTGGGGACATCCTGAGCTGGCTCTGGGGGCTTTGGCTCTGCTGAGGACTGAGTTTTCCTCAACATAACTCCCTAGAAATATTCCAGGACCTCAATTCCCCAGGAAAAGGAATGGAAAGGAAATCCATTCTCGTGCTTTGCTCCCTGCAGCAGCAGCAGGGCTGGTTCAGGTGGAATCTTGTCCAGGATCTCACGGGCTGAGGTGGCCTGGGACAGTCCCCGCTTCCTTCCAGAGAGTTTGGAACAGGTTTTGGAAAATAAATAAAGCCCAGGGAAGGGGGAAAAAAAAAAAAGAGCCACACAAGTAGTGCAGGAGCAGGGCTGGCTGCTGACTCTGCAGGTGCTATTTTTACACCTTCAGTGTTTCCAAGCTCCCAAGAGCAGCTCCAGAGGAGACGTTCCCTGGGAAGGGCTCTGCTGAGCAGGAGAGGTTTTTTCCTGTTTATTCACGGCTGACATTGTGTTTGAAAGCAGGAGGCAGTGACTTTGTGTCAGGCTCCAGAGCATTTCCCTTGCCTGGTTTAGTGGCCAGGGAAAACAATTGTAAGGAAAAAAAAAACCCAAAAACCAACCCCTCAAAAAAAAGCCCCCAAAAACCAACAAAGAAAGCAGATTTCTGCCCTAGGGTTTGGCTGAGGGGATGAAGGAGACGATTCCAGGTTCCAAAGTGGGTGCCAGTCCCAGAGGAGGATGAGGTGAGCGTGTCTGGTCCCTGTTTTCCAGGAGATCCCGGCTGGCTGCAGCCAGGAGGGGATGGTTGTAGGAAAAAACCCTTTTTCTAACCCAGAGATGGGGCTCCTGAGAGGTGTTTTAAAAGATTTTATCCCATTTTCAGTCTCATGAGAAGGGTGAGACGGTGCAAATGTTAAAATTCACACCATCACAATCAGCAGCCAAACTATTTCCTAATTACAATCCATTTTAAGCGTTTTTTGGCCCATCAGCTTTGGCCACACAACGCTGCCAATGCCTTACAGTCAATCATCTATTAAAACACCCCACATGGGTCTTGCTGCAATACACCTTTCTCAGTTCTGATTCTCCAAAATATCTGGTTTATTTGCAGGGTCATCATTTGAAACTTGTTTCCATTTCCCTCTCAGCGATGTCTGTCCCATCCCACGGCCTTTCCCAGTCACACACCTTAAAATTACTTAAAATTTAACGTATCAAATTCAAAATGGCTTTGGTGTTAGCTCCCAAACACACCCTCTGCTTTGAGAAATATTGAAACAATGTGGGCTTTGACTTTACCAAAATTCATTCTTTTCCCACCTCAACTTCTGCGAGTAGAAGGATTTGAAGAACTGAACCTTTTTGGAGAATCCCTGAGAAACAATTCCCACAGCATCCCCTTCCAGCTTCCTAAATCTTCCGCGAGTCTCAGCTGCCTCAGTCTCAAATTCTGCTGTAATCACAGACTTTTCACCCAATAATTGTTTACAGACACCTTCAACCTGTTCCCTTCTGTGCTTTATCAGCAGCCTCTGCTCGAGCAGCATTTTCTGTCAATAACCACCAGGAGTTCCCAGGATACCAAATCTGCCCAGGCCACGTGGATGCTGAGAATCAGAGATTGCTGGGGGGAAAAAATTCAACCCTCAGAAAGTTCCTTCCAAGGGGAAAAAGGCTCCCTCAACACCCAAAAAAAGAAAAAAAAAAAGATTCAAAAGCACCGCCAAGAGCCTTTCCCAGCCTTGGTCCCTTCAGGGATCTGCCAGGAAAAGATGGGAAGGAAGAAGGAAAAAGGAGGAGTGAAGGTCCCTCTGGATCCCCTGACTCAGTAAAGGCAATAAATCCCCTCTACTCGAGAGGTTTATTCAGTTCCTCTCAGTATTTTCAGCAGAGAAGGGAGTTTTGTTATGACAATTCAATAAACCGGCAGGGATTGGGGTCAGGAACCTCCTGGACAGGGCAGAAATGCAAATCTTCAGGAGTCCCCCACCCCATCACGGGCCTGGTGTCACCTCCTTTGCAGAGATCTGTGATCAGGGGTCAGGTTCATCCCGTGTTTATCCTCTCCTCCTTCCCTGCAGGAGAGAGGTGGAAACCTCCCAACCCCTCCTGCAATTTCTGCTGCTTCTTGCAATGAGCTGGAAATGATTTTATTTATCTGCTCAGCGTTCTCCCCTCTGTGGTCTCTGCTGATGGGTTCTCTCTGCTCCTTCCCTTCCTCCCCCTGCTCTCTCTGGGGCTTTTCCTGCTGTGCAGTTTGAGCTTTTAGGGTGTTCCCAGTGATGCTCCTGAAGAAACAAGGCCAGAGGACAAGGGAGGAGCCCTCTGTGCCAGGCTGAGCTGTTTTTAGGGACATCAGTGACTCCCTGCACAGCCCAGGCTCTGTTCTAGTTATTTTAAGGGGAATTGATGGGATAAACACACTTCTGTCAGGGCAGGGGTGGTCACAGATGGGGTTGGCTGGTGGAAATCAGGGAGATTCCTGCCAGAGTGGTTTGCAGGATGGGTTCCCTTCACTGGAAACTCTTCTGGGAAGAAATTCTCCCTGAGGACACCCTGAAACACCTAGAGGGTGGTGTAGGGAAGGCAGCTTTGCCTTTGGATTCTTTTCCATCCTTTCCCCAGCAGCTGTGGCTGCCCCTGGATCCCTGGCAGTGCCCAAGGCCAGGCTGGACGGGGCTTGGAGCACTCTGGGATGGTGGAAGGTGTCCCTGCCCGTGGCAGGGGGTGGAATTGGAGGATCCTTTCCAACTCAGGTCATTCCACCACTCTGTGATAAACAGGCAATAAAACTGGATCTCAGAAAGGTCTGGGACAGTTAACAAAGAACCTCTCAGTGCTCCAGGCTGTTATTTTGCTGCTGCTGCTGGGAAAATGGACAGGGAGCAGTCGGGAAACGTGGCCAGAGCTGCTGATTAGTGGCAAATTAACACCAGAGCCAAGCCTGGAGTCCTGAGGTGCAGTGCCTGAACGTAACCCCAGCAGAGCACAGCTTCACGTGTGCCTATTTGCTCCTCCTTTTGTGAAATTAGGCTTTATTTCTCTTCTCCTATTGACTTTGGGAGCCCAGCTTTATTCTCAGAGGGATTAAGAGGGAGAATGTCAGAGCCAGGGGTCAGAGCACTGCGCCTCCTTCATCCTCCTGTCCCCTTTGGCATCCCTCGCTGAAATCAGGAGCAGGAGGCTTTACTGGCACCTTCCAAGCCATAAAATAAACCACCCCACGAGCCCAATGTTGAATTTTCGCTCGGTGCAGAGCCTGGCTGCTGTGCAAACGAGAGCCCTGTCACCCCAAGGGGGTTGGCAGCTGGCTTCTCACTCTTCCACTCATTTTTAAACGAAGTGTGGTGGCATTTTAAGGGCATGTGGCACCCCAGTGACCCACAGCCAGGGCTGGTTGGGAAAGTGGGACGAAATGAAAGGCAAACAGCAGGGCTGTGCCAATAAAGGAACATTCTGTCCTGCCCAGCTTCCCCTGGGCCGTGGGGAGCAGGGCTGGTAATTCACCAGCTGCTTCTCACCACAGAGGATTTGCAGTTGCAGAATTGCTCATTTAGAGCCACTTCAGGCTCGAGGAGATCCCACATTCCCAGGAGCTGGAGCAGACTGGAAGGGCCGTGGCTCCCCAGCTTGTCTCAAAGACCTTTTGAGACCCCACAGTGCGTGTTCCTCTGCCTTGGAGCTCCGTGGGATGTGTCAAATAAATCCCTGCCCTCTGAGGGAGGGTCATTAAGCTCCTCTCACTGAACTCACCTCCAGGGGAGGGGGGGGTGTAAATGAACACCGCAGGGGGGTTGGTTCTTTCTCAAAGCAATGCCACAGAATCTTTTCCTCCAGTTAGAAATGGAAAGCTGATTTCTCTCTCAGCCCAGGGTCAGCCTTGGGATGGGGAGCCTTGCAGGTCATTGCTGCCATCGATGACCGTGGCACTGAGCTGCACCCCAGGATTTGGGTGCAGGGGGTGCCTCGGTCACTCCCCTGGGGCTCTGCTGCCTGTTCAGGTGGAGGAGTGGAGGCACAAATGAACATTTGTGGGGCCACTGAGGATGTGGCTGTGTCCCAGTGCTCCTGGATTCCTCCCCACTGCAGGTGGGCACAGGGATGGAGCTGAGGGAAAATGCCCGAAATAATCCAGAGAAGATGGAATGGGATGAGCCCTGCAGGAGAGGCTCCTTTACACTCACGCTTTCACCTCCTTTTCACAGAATCACAATGGGTTGGGTTGGGGGGGACCTTAAAACTCATCCAGTGCCATGGGCAGGGACACCTTCCACTGCCCCAGGCTGCTCCAAGCCCTGTCCAGCCTGGCCTGGGACACTGCCAGGGATCCAGGGGCAGCCACAGCTTCTCTGGGCACCCTGTGCCAGGAAAACATTTCTCCCAATATCCCATCTAACCCAACTCTCTGTCAGTTTGAGGCCATTCCCCTTTGTCCTGTCAAATCCAGTTGGGAATTTGGTGTCAGGGCCAGCTGAGCCCATGAAGGCAGCGCAGGGCATGGGGCAGCAGCGCAGGGCATGGGGCAGCAGCGCAGGGCACGGGGCAGCAGGGCAGGGCACGGGGCAGCAGTGCAGGGTATGGGGCAGCAGCGCAGGGCACGGGGCAGCAGGGCAGGGCACGGGGCAGCAGTGCAGGGCACGGGGCAGCAGCGCAGGGCACGGGGCAGCAGGGCAGGGCACGGGGCAGCAGTGTAGGGCACGGGGCAGCAGTGCAGGGCACGGGGCAGCAATGCAGGGCACGGGGCAGCAGCCCCTGGGTGTGGCTGTGTTTGCCCTCCCTGGCTGGGCTGTGCTGGGTGCTGCAGTCAATGCAAACAGCCGGGGGAGGCCGGGCCGGGCCGGACCCACGGGAACAAGCCGGCCTTTAATCCCTGCCAGTGTGAATTCATCCCAGCACCTGGATGTGAAAGGAGAGAGGGATTCAGGCGCTGAGCGAGCCAGGGCTGCTCCCCGGGCCTGAGCAAGGGCCTTTCACCAGGGGAAAGGCCTTCCCTGCACCATCCCAGCCAGGGCTGGTGGGCACAGCCCCCAGTGCCACGCTGGTTATCCAAGCATCCCAAGGAGCCCTGTCTCCTGCGGGTCTGGCCAGGCAGGATTTGTCACTGTCCTGCCCCCCGTGCCCAGCCCAGCTGCCAGGGGAGCTGACTGTGCCCATTGAGCGGGCTGCCCTCCCTGCTGGACACTGCACAGACCAGCCAGTGTACCCGGCCTGGAGCTGTGCCACCAGCCCTGGGGGCTGCAGCCACGTTCCACCTTTGCTCTCGCTGCTTTTCCATCCGTCCATCCGTCACGGGGAGGGCTCCTTGTTCCCGTGCCAGGCTCGGTGCTGGCGCTGCTCCTGCGGGGTGTGAATGCTCTCCTCTGACAGCAGCTTTCTGGGAAGGACAGGGACACAGGCAGGGGTTTATTTTATTTTATGGCCAGCTCCAGCTCGCTGCTCAGCTGAGTGACTGGGCTCAGAAATGAGTGTCACCGTGTCCCTGTGGCTGTGCTGCACACACAGGGACAGAGCTGGCAGTGCTGAGGAGCAGAGCTCTGCTGCTGCAGCAACCAAAAACCCTCCCAGACACCGGGGCTGGCTCCAAGTGATGCCCAGTTCTGCAATTTCTTCCCCCACAGCACAGCTGGGTTGAGCCTGGAGTGACAGGACAAGGGGAAATGGATTAAATTGACAGAGAGTGGGGTTTAGATGGAAAAAATCCCTCTCTGTGAGGGTGGGCAGGCCTGGCACAGGTGCCCAGAGAAGCTGTGGCTGCCCCTGGATCCCTGGCAGTGCCCAAGGCCAGGCTGGATGGGCTTGGAGCAGCCTGGGACAGTGGGAGGTGTCCCTGCCCATGGCTGGGGTGGAACAGGATGAGCTTTAGGTCCTTACAATAAAGTGAAGCAAAACTCTTCCCCTTCCTCCCCATCCTGCCTGTTGAGGTGATTGGTAACTTGCAGCAGACCATCAAGAATCACGTGCTGTTTCCAAATCTAGAGGGAGTGAAAAATCCCTGGATCACATTCCTTTCCATTTTTTTTCCCCCTCTGTCTCAGACCAGGTGTCCTGTGTCCCACCCTGCTGACCCCGCTTGGCTCATAAACAGGGACGGGGTGGGCAGGGAGAGGCTTTGCTGGCTCAGCCCCCCTGGTGCCACCTGGACAACACCCGGTGCCACCTGGACAACACCCGGTGCCACCCCAGGGCTCCCCAGCGGCGCTGTCAGCGGGGATCTGCAGCACAGACCTGCCCCAGGGCACATCCCGCGTGTCCCTGGCTCCCGGCCCTCTGCTCCGGCTCCCAGGAGGTTTAAAATACAACCTGGTTCACAGCTGCTATTTTGGGGGCTCTGTTTTCCCCTGCCTGAGCTCCCCAAGCATGTGCTGCTATTTTTTTTTTCCGGTAACGATCGGCATTACCCCACACGTTTCTTTTTAGAATATCCACTTTTAGCCCTGATTACGCAATTATTACTCCCCGAAATAATTTGCTGTGTGAGCTGGAATTTTTTTTTTTTTCCTTCTTCTTTTCAAAATAAAAACAGCACTGGATTTTGGTTCATTGATAGCAGTGCTAAGTGGTTTCCCCCAGGATTAGAGTGGGCTTCTCCAGGGAATGTGTGCTTCCCAACACACATCACCCCCATCAACAGGTTTAGATCCCTTTCAAAGTCACCAAACAGTCCCAGCTTTCACAGTCTTGGACCTGCAGGAAAATATTTATAGAAAGGAGGACAAGACCACATGGAACCGTAGGGACAATTGCAACATTATTCCCAATTTGGGAGGCTGGAAACCTCCCGAAATCCAAGGCAGAGGAGCTCGGTGTCTCAGCAAGGTGTGATGGTGTCAAAGCACCACGGGGCGAGTTTGTTCTGTCTGAGGGAGTGAGAGAAGCACTGAAATGCCCAGCGGGGCTATCCCAGCACCCTGCCCGTGCTCTGCTCCAGCTCCAGCCCTGCTCCCAGTCCAGCTGTGCCTTCTCCCAGCCCAGCTGTGCCTTCTCCCAGTCCAGCTGTGCCTTCTCCCAGCCCAGCTGTGCCTTCTCCCAGTCCAGCTGTGCCTTCTCCCAGTCCAGCTGTGCCCTCTCCCAGGCCAGCTGTGCCCTCTCCCAGCCCAGCTGTGCCCTCTCCCACTCCAGCTGTGCCCTCTCCCAGCCCAGCTGTGCCCTCTCCCACTCCAGCTGTGCCCTCTCCCAGTCCAGCTGAGAGCAGCCTTGCTGCCAGGCACTGAGGGGGACCCACGGGGACAGAATTTGCTGTTGATGTGGGGGAAAGTGTCTCCAGACTTTGGTCAGAGTGGCAGAAGCTGAGCCCTTGGGACACTTTCATGGGAGGCAGATCCTGGCGTTGGTAGAGACAGGGAGGGGACGTGAATTTGGGGCTATTCCCCAGCTGGATGTCCCTGAGGAGCCTGAGCAGGACCCAGGGTGGTGGCAGATGGCACAGGGGCCTGCAGGGAGGTGTCTCCTGCTGCCAGGCAGGGGGAAAGTGAGGCCAAGGGGTGCCTGTGCATCGATATCCCCCAGGACAGGAGCCAACGAGTGCCATTGACGTCAAGAGTGACCCCGCCAGCGCCGAGTGTCCCCTTACAGGCAGGAGCTTTTAGCTCCAGGAAAATGCCTCCCTGCTGAAGCTCTCACTGCTGCCAAACATGCCACAGCTCCCGGTGACTGGATGGCTCCAGAGGCCTGAAGGGAAAACAGCACAGAACTCCTTCAGAGGAGAGACAAGATAAAACTTCTGAGCTGGGCAAAGTGAAGCTGCTCCTGATAAAACCCTGGAGGTCGATCTGGCCTCACAGAGCCACTGAGTGAGGAGCTCAGGAATTCAGAAGCCCAAAAGGATTTATGCAGGCCTGGAAAGCGTGATGCCGTCCCATGGCTGTGGCGTTGTATGGCCAGAGGCAGCAGAGGAATCTGTCCCAGCACCTGGATGGAGCCGAGCCAAGAGGACAGGAGATGGTGCTCCAAGGCTGAGCAATCCAGGCAGCCCTTCCCAGCCCTGTGCCTGCTGTCCACACATCCCAAAGCTCCCTGGCAGGCCGGGGGGGAAGGCAACAGTTTTCCTGCAGGGCTGGGATGGGTCTGGGAGCCCCGGGGATGTTCCCTGGATGAGCTGGGTGCTGTTCCTGCTGGGACTGAGGTGAGCAGCCAGGGCTGTGCTCTCCCCCGGGCATTCCTGCTGTTGGGAAAGGGCTCCAAGGGGAAAGAAATGAAAATAAAAATACTTTAGATTATCCAAGGAATAGCTGGTGGATGTCTGGGAGGGCTGCTGGAGGCAGGTCCCGTGCACTGCCTTGGGTGTGACATCCACTGGAAGAAGGAAACCGTGTCTGAGCTTTCCTTTTTCCTTCACCACTCCTTGCCTTTGCACCAGAATCCTCTTCCAGCCCTTTCCAGAGCTTTTTCTGGGAGAGGGGTGATGTGCTGGGTGCTGCCCGCTCTGCCCTGGCTTCCAGCAAATCCAGCCTGGTTAAATATAGGCCCTGAGGGAGGCCTTGGGAGCAGCACTTCAACCTGAGGTCCTCAAACATGCCTGGAAAAATTCCACTTGGCATCAGGCACTTCACCATATGCTGCTGTTCCCTTCTGCTTTTATCCACACAGGACCTCCAGGCTCTGGCCTGAGGAATAGCTGCTATTTTTGGGGGGTGCATTCGATATCTTTCCGTTCCCTGACCATTCCTGAAGGTGCTGTCCCCTCCTCCAGGCTGGGACACAAACAAACTTCCCAGCTGGATCCACTGGATTGCACTGGGGCAGCCCCAAGGGAAGGCGTTGGGATGCTGAGGCTGACAGGTACCCAAATATTCCCCATCTGCTTCGGGATTTTTGTGTCACAACCTGTGGGGCAGGAGCTCCCAAGAGCAAGACTCTCCTCCTGTTTCTATTTTGAGCTGTTGGTTTTCTGAGGAGGAATCCTCGTGAGAGAAACCTTCTCTTTCCACCCAACATCCGTGGCTTTGGGAGAATTTTTTTTGCTCTCAGAAGAACAAAATGCTTTGAGCATCTGTTTTATTCTTTCACCAACTCACACCTACATCACCCACAGGGGTTTGGAGCAGCCAGGGGGTTTGGCTGGGATTTCCATGTGGATTTCACAGCAGGGCTGATGCAAAGGTGCCGTGGGGAACCTGCCACAAATCCAAATTGTGGAGAATTCCAGCTGGTTTTTTTCCTTGCCCATCATTGCCAAACAGCTGGAAGCAGTGAGCTCTGCCCAGTCCAGTTGTGCAGCACAAACCCCTTAATTTAGGAATGTAGGATAAGCCTGGCCTAAAGCTCTCCGGACAAAACCAGATTTCTCAAAGGAGAGGGGAAAGGTTCCCCCTGCAGAGGTGTGGGAGGTGCCTGAGGGTTTCTTTCTGCCCCAATGATCCCAAATTTGACAGATTTGCAAAGATCCTGATGCTTTTTCCTGAGCTGGCTCCCATCTCTGGGCTCCATCCTCGCTGCTGTGAGCTGACACTCCTGGAGAGGATGCAGCAAACACCAGCTGAGTTCTCTCGCAGGTTGATGGGAGGGAGTTGGGGTTGTAAAGCTGTCAGGAGGGTGGAACACGCAGATCTGAGCACTCAGGCCCTGCTCCACCACGCTGGCCAAGCTCCTGTGCTGTCCTGGTGTCACTGGCAGGGTGGAGACAGGGCCTGGCTGGGCTCTCCATGCTCTGATATTTATTTGTTTGGATCCCTGATGCATCCCCAGCTGAAAAAATCCTGCCTGTTCCCCAAAGAACTTGCTGAAGTCATCATTGAAGGGGCAAGAAATCCAGATTTCCCTCATTCCCCAAATAAGCACGACCTAAATACAACCTCATTCATGCCTGCAGAGCATCCCTCTCCTCCTGCTTTTATGGAAAATGCTACCAGGAGAGCATTTGGGTATTTTTAGCTCCTTTTAATTGAAATGGCAGCTGGAAGGCAGGAGGAGAGCCAGCACCACGCTGCCAGCCAGCTCCTCACAGGTGTCCAGCAGCTTCCCCACGGACACTTGGGGATTCAGGACAGGTCCCTGGGACGTGTTTGGGGCAGCTCTGAGAAAAGCCACAGCAACCAGGAGCTGTAAACACTCTGTGACCTCCCAGCCACCAACCTGAGCCACGAGTAATTCAGGTTGTCACCCTGAATTCAGCTCCAGCCCCAGAGCACAGGCTGGATTTATCTCTCCACTGCTGGAGGCCTGGAGTCAAATATTTGTCACTCCTTGTGCTTGGTAGTGGGAAGAAAACATCTCACCCACTGGTTTTGCTGTCCAGTCTGTGCAAATGCTTCTGTTTTAATGAGAGAGAGAGCAATGAGAGCTCTTCTGTCCCTCCAAACCCCAAGCCATGGGGTGTCCCCTGTTCCCCCAGGCAGGAAGAACATCCCCACAGTGGGAAGGGCACCTGGAGGGCTGCAGGGAGCTCTGGGGCTTGTCTGTGTCACCCATCTGAAAACCAGAGAATCCCAGAATATCCTGAGCTGGAATGGATCCACAGGATCACCCAGTGCAGCTCCTGCCCTGCACAGACCCCCAAAATCCCACCCTGGGCATCCCTGGAGCTCTGTCCAGGCTCTCCTGGAGCTCTGGCAGCCTCGGGGCCGTGCCCATTCCCTGGGGGCAGTGCCAGCACCCTCTGGGGGAAGAACCTTTCCCAAAATCCCACCTGCCTCTGCCCTGGCACAGCTCCAGCCCTGCCCTGGGTCCTGTCCCTGTCACAGGGAGCAGAGTTTGGAGCTGCAGATCCCGAAAAGTCTCCCCTCAGTCTCCTCCAGCTGCACAATCCCAGCGCCCTCAGCTGCTCCTCCATGGCCCCTCCAGACCCTTCCCCATCCCCGTGTTCCTCCTTTGGATGCTCTCCAATACTTTTAGATCCTATATCGTGCTCTAGCAAGTTTTTCCAGGATTTAATGCCCATTCCCAGGTTTTTAGGACACCTCCAAAGCTGTGGTGAGGCCGTGTAACCATCCACGACCACTCCTGTGCCTTTGCTGGGCTCAGTGCTCTTCTCTGCTGTGACATTAAAGGGAGCAGAGCTTTTATTGCTGTTGGGGATGTGAGGAGCATGAAACATCCAGCTGGACTCCTTCTGTTTGCAAAATGAGCAGGCGCGATCCGGAAACAATCGGGAAGAAAACAAACGGGAATCACCGTAAGGGCTTCTTTGTGAATTTACCTCCGAGGGGAAAATGCCCTTTCCCAGCTTTTCCTGCCACAAGGGAAGCGTCCACACCTCTGAAACAGGGTGGGAAACGTGGTTAATTTAAGGATTACCAGCCACAATTAATTCCCTTTGCAGTTTCTAGTGTCTGGAGAGGATTTCATCTCGCAGGACAAAGCCATTCCAAGGCAATTTCCTTCATTATTCCAGTTTGCAAATTGCCTGTTCCTATTGGGCTTCAACGCAGGTCTTTTGAAGTTTAACACATCTGCCAGTTTATAAAGTCGTTATTTTTAATTAATAGATAAAGTTCCTCCATTATCTTCCGAATTAACTCCAGCTGAGGAGGAGACAGAGCCAATAAGTGGCTGTGTGTACTCACTGGGAAATTCTCTCTCAGAAGAACAAAATGCTTTGAGAAATTAAAGGTGGAGAAAGGAATTCCGGCTTTATTTGGCAGATAAATGGAAAAGCAGAGCAAAATATTCCTTGCAGGGGCCAACCTGCTCTGCTGCCACGGACCAAGGAGGTGGAATGTCAGGAAAGTGTCCTGGGAATGGCAGGGACCTTTTTCTGGGAGCCCTGGTCCCTCTCCTGCTCCTCACCTGGGGACCCTCCCCACGGGGCTGGGCTTGGTCTGGGTTCAGAGCAGCTTCTCCTCCAAGGTCAGGGCACACACGGAAAGGTTTGGGGAGGAGGAGGAGGAGGTGGAGTAAGGATGGAAAGCTTGAGGTTCTTGGCTTTGGCTCATCCTGCACCTGCTCTGCAGGTCTCCAGTTCCCCCAGGGTCTGGAATTCCAGAAAAGCAGCTTGGGAGAGGGATCCCCACCATTGGGTGTTTATTCCTGCAGGATTCTGGGGGACTCTCCTTGAGGACTCTGTGATTAAAGAGCTCCACTTGACCTGGCAGAGATGGAAGGATTAAATTTAGGACAAATTGGTTATTCCACAGTGATGTGTTCTCAAGAGTGAGCCAGGAGTTGAAGGGTAACGCAGCCCCTGCCTATTTACCTTAGAACACCCTAAAAATTACATTATTTACACATCAAAATAATCCCTGGATCTTCCTTTGCCCTGTGCTGCTTCATGGCTCAATCACATCCATTGTCATGGAAAAGGTTCTTCCCCAGGAACAGTTCTGGCTTCAAAGGAGATGTCACAATGATGGAGGGACAGGGGAGAAGCTCCCAAAACCCAAGTGGAGAAAGCAGGGTGTTCTCACAGAATTCCATCCATGGGGGAATGGAAGGCAAGAAGAAAAAAAAAAGAAAAGAAACAGTGAAGAGCTGGCAAGGTTTAAGAATCTGTTAAGGGCAAACATCATTTTAAACATGAGATCCAGCCCAAGCACAGCCAGATCTCAGGAAATCACACTGGCAACTCAAATATAAACCAAAAATGAGATTGTTTATTTGGCATCAGACTGGACTTTTCAGGATATTCTTTGCAAGTCATAAAGATGAAGAAATCGTCTCAAATTGAAGTGACCAAAGAAAGAAGTGCCGTGAGCAGTTCAAGCCTTGGTGCAGTGACTGGCCAGGCTGGGTTTATGAGCTGAGAGCATTTCCCTGAACATTCACGGGGTGTTAAATCAACCCACAACTTCACAGATTAAACATGGGAAGAAAGACATGGTCGACATTTGATTTTCAGTGCAAGGCATGAAGCCTCATGTGGCACCTCCAGCTCTGGCCCCTCCTGCTCTGTTTGTGCAGCAGAGGAAGTTTTCGGGGCGATGTCTGCAGACCACTGGGACCCACAGGGGTTGCTGAGAAAAGCACTTTGACACATCCTTCACAGCAAACCACAGATGTGACACCGACAGAAAAGCCCCTTTATCTGCACTGGGAAAGTTTGAGCTGTCCATAAACGAAAACACAGTTGAAAAGCACTTGGAAAGACATCAAAGTTTAGGCTAAAGGCCAAGAAAGGACAGTTTTCTTTGTAGCTTTAAAGGGTGAGGGAGCCAAGCCACAGACAAGGACTGTCACTGAAGTGTCTTAGAGGACCTCAGGGTGGCAAAGCCAAAAGGTTTCGCCCGAAAATTTGCCCGAGATGAAACTGGGGATTAGACCTGGGAGAGCTGGGATTGTTCAGCCTGGAGATAAGAAGCTTTGGGGTGACTTAACTGCAGCTTGAAGGAGCTACAGAGAAGATGGAGAGAGATTATTTACAAGGGCCTGGAGTGACAGGACAAGGTGGAATGGCTTCAGATGGACAGAGCTGCTTCACCAGGCTGGGAGTTCAGCAAAGCTCCCAGTCTGAGGGAGTTCCATGCATGGGATCTCTAAAGGGAAAACAGACAAACAGGGGAGAGGTGCAATTCCAAGGCTGCATTTAGATGTTTCGGGCAGTAGCACATTTCAAATGTATAAACAGGCACTGCTTTTACTGCACAAGAATGTCACAACAGAGGCTCTGAACAGCTGAGGGACGTGGGGACCTCCTGGCCCAAGACCTGGCTTACCCTGGCATCCCACTGGACCTTGGAAGTAACTCAGGGAGATAAATTGCTTGACAAACAACAAAGATCCCGTTAATCCTAATCAGATGTTCCTCCCCAACCCCTCAGTAAAGGATTTTTTCCACATATCCACCCTGAATTTCCCCTGTCTCGGTGTGAAGCCATTCCCCTTGTCCTGTTCCTCCGTTTCCTGATGAATTATCCCTCTTCTCCTCCCTTGGAACCCCTTCAGATACTGGAAAAGGGGTGTCCCCACAACCTTCTCCAGGCTGAACACCCCCAGCTTTTTCAGCCTGTCTCCACAGGGAAAGTGCTCCTGTCCCCTTATCAACCTCATGACCCTATTATGGAGAAATCATGCAGAAAATTTTGGGGAAACTCAGGGGATAAACTGTAAATGATGGCCCCTGAAGAAGAGCAAGAGCACTGTGCAAACTTGGAGAGAGAAAGGGAATTGCTGAAGTGCTGGAGTGAATTCCCAGCACAGTTTCACTCCATCCACCCTCCTCCAGATGTTTGTCTATAAAAGGTTCATTTAAGCTCCATTTCTTAGCTAAAAGGGTTGATAGCAAAGATCTTTATCCTCTGCCTGGCTACTACTCCGATGAGCCAAAGAGACAAGCCCTGCCAGAGAAGAGCCTGTTCTGGGAGCTATATTTGTAGCTGTGAGAACACAAAAAGTTATGCCTTTGGAATAGAATTGCCTGATTTCTCAGATGTCCTTCTGGATGCTGGCCTGGCAGCTCATTTCCCTATCTCCAGTTTAATCTCCACATTGCTGCAGTGGAGCAGCCCAAGGTTCTGAAGGCACTGGCACTACGAGTCCCTGCTGCCCCGGAGAAACACATCCTCAGAGGGTTGTTAATCATGGGGTTCGTTATCCTGCACTTGGGGGGAGAGATGGAGGAGCCTGACTGGATTCTGGGAGCTGGTGCAGAGGCTGGGGAGCCTGGGCTGAGCTTCCTCCTCTCCACAGCACCACAGAGACAAAGCCCTCCCAGGTGTGCAGCTGAAATCCTGCACGGGCCAGAGCAGCAGGGACGGGATGCACCCACAGGACACCATCCTGCTCCCAGGCACATTTAGGGCCAGAGGGACACACAGCCCTAAATGTGGTTGTTGGATCTGTGGTTGTTCTTCCCTCGTTGGAAGAAGCAGAGTGACCACACCGGAGCCTCAGCACAAGCTGGGGATGTTCTCTGCCTCCTTATCCCGCTGGTTTGTTATTCCCTCATCCAGCCCTGCCTTCATTTCCCCATCAGCACCCACAGACCTGCACAAAGCTCCTCCTTTCCATCCACTTGATTGTTAAATATCCCCAAATCCCAAACCAGCAGCTCGAGGGACACATTTTAGGTTTGTATTTTTGCTCGCCCCAGGCAGGTGGGGAGGAGACAGCTCAGATATCTGCTCTTGGCCTGGTGTTTTTCCATTTTTCATGGAGTCACTCCCAGCTGGAAGTGCGAGGGAGTGGACAGCTGCTCCTGGCCCCAGAGGTGAGCAGGAAGGAGCAGCCAGGGAACATCTGTCAGAGGAGAAGGTTCAGGGCACGGAGCTCAGTCCGCAGCGTTCGCTCCCTGCAGCTCCCGGCTGGAAGAACAGCCAGGAAGAACTTGTTCTCCCAGGATGAGCCAGGAGAGGGGATCCAGGGAAAGAGGGTCAGGGGTGGCAAAAGAAAAGACATTTAATGCTGACAGCCTGCAGGGATGGGTCAGGAAATCCAACAGTGCAGGGAAGCAGCTGGAGGACAGGGGCTGGAGGGTGGAAAGGAACTGCCTGGAGATTGTCCCTCCTCCTGCACCGGGTGGGATCTTTAGCCTGGAGAAAAGGAGGGTCAGGGGGGACCTTGTGGCTCTGCACAACTCCCTGACAGGAGGGGACAGCCGGGGTGTGACCATGACCACAGGGAACGGCCTCAGGCTGGGCCAGGGGAGGCTCAGGGTGGACAGCAGCAGGAATTTCTCCATGGAAAGGGTGCTCAGACCTTGGCAGTGCCCAGGGAGGTTTGGATCCCCATCCCTGGAGTGTCCCAGGAAGGGCTGGAGGTGGCACTCAGTGCTCTGGGCTGGGGACAAGGTGGGGGTCAGGCACAGGCTGGATTTGATGGACTTGGAGAACTTTTCCACCCTCAGTGATCCTGGGATTGTGATTGTGTGCCCATCACCGGGGGATGGCCCTGGAGCGAGCACCAGAAGATGGCACTCCTGGCTGTGCAGCCACCCTGGAGATGAAACTCCTCATGTTTGATCCCATCCTCTCTCCAAAGCCAGGGACCTGTTCCCAGTCTTTTCAGGATCACAATTCCCCTCCTTTGTGGGTGATGGCTGCTCTTGCTGGCCAGCAGAGCGTGGCTGGAGGAAGCCATTAATTTGTTTTTCTATTAAAAGTTTGAGGAAAAAAAAGAAAAATGTTTTCTTGCAACCATGACCAAGAAAGGAGGTAAGAGCACCAGGCAAATAAACAGTCCTGAGTGTCCCTCAGAGCTCTGTTTATGCTTCTCCCCTGAAAAACAGCTTCAACCCAGTGCAAGACTCCAGGATAGGGCTGGGGAAAGGGGCAGAGCTGGGAAAAAACAGCCCAGGCAGAGCAGGGGGTCCCTGTCACTTGTCCAGGCAAGGGGACAGCCACCATGGCTGAGGTGGGGTTGTGTCCAGCTGGGGACAAGTGTCCTGCACGAGGCATCTCTGCTTCCCTCCCTCTTTGATGGAGAGGCTTGTGGACATCCCAGCAGGAATGTGGGAGAGGAAACCCCTCCTGGCTTTGCCCTGAGCCATCCTCAGGAGACAGGAATGTCACCTGCAGGAGCAGTGACATTCGGGACAGACAGGTCAACACTTGCCAACATTTTCCCTTTCTTCCCACTGGGAGCTTGGCTGCCTCTGCTTTTTCTCCCAGGGGCACCACAGCGGTGCCAGCTTGGCCTGAGAGCAGCTGGGAAATGGCCAAGCCACCCCCAGCGTGTCACTGTCCATGTCCCCAAGCAGGGACAGGCAGGGAGTGCAGGGACCAGGGGCTGTGGCCACACGTGGCACCTGCAGCAAGTCCCTTCTGCCCTTATTGCACACCTTGGGACCCGATACTGATCCCCTGGGAGGTGAAGGGATAGATGCTGGCAGATTTGGGTCCGGGCAACCCAAATCCCGTAAAACCCACCCCAAGGAGCTGTGCTGAGATTCCTCCCTGGGCTGGGGCTGTTGGCAGCTCTTGCCTGGTTTAGGTGGACAGATTCTGGGATCAGGGGCTCTCCTGGCTGGCTCTGAGTTCCTCTTCCATGGGCAAGGAGAAGATACCCCCCTGAACTAGAGCACTTCTGAGCAATTCCATTCCCACTGTGTTTCTAATCCTCAAAGGGAATTTACAGAGAGATTTGGGAAGGACAAGGCTGGATCCATTTTGGAAGAGCTCTGATGGTTTGTCAGAGAGGAAAAATCCTGGTCCTAAGCAGGATGTTCATCTGCTCTGCATTTCCCATAAGAGGAACTGGGCCACAACCTGCATGAATTGTCCTCAGATCTGTGATTCTTCCCCCAAACTGTGATGTCCTCCTTATGAAACCTCCCAATTCCTGACCCAAACCCCCAAACCATTCTTTGCCTCACTCTTTTCGCTTTCAAAGCTGTGCTCCAGTGCTGAGCAAAGCAATCCCCACTCACAGATTGTGTTTGCAGCAGGGTTTTGGATCTTCCAGTATGAAAAATGCTGCAACTATGCCAGTTATTCCTTTTCCCATCAGAGCAGAGCAGAGAGTTCAATCCCCTTTAGGAAACTCTTCTCCATAATTAGGAAAGTGTCACGGAAATTGTTTATCTTAATCAGGGAGGCTGGCACTGTGGAGGCTGTGAACTCTGCAAGGGCCCCCAAAAACAAGCGGAGCTTTTCTGAGACCCCTGGTGGGGTTTAGAGAGGGCAGGGGGCTGAGGGAAGGCTGTGTGGCACAGCTGGGGCACAGGAAACCGTTCTGATGCCACTGGGCTGGCAAGGATGGTGCTTGGCCAGTGGAAGTCCTGCTTCGGAGCCATTTGCAGAGGGTTTTTGCAGGGAATTTTCCTGAGGGAGCTGGTTCTCCTGCACGTGGGGACAGAGGTGAAGTGAGCCCAAGACTTGCAGGGAGAATTCAGGTTAATTTTGGTTGATTGGGGAAGACCAGTGAGAGAGAATTAGAATTTTGGCCTTAAAGATCATCCAGTGCCACCCCAGCCATGGGTAGGGACACCTTCCACTGTCCCAGGCTGCTCCAAGCCCCATCCAGCCTGGCCTTGGACACTGCCAGAGATCCAGGGGCAGCCACAGCTGCTCTGGGCACCCTCCCCACCCTCCCAGGGAAGGAATTTTTCCTTCTTGAAGGCTTCAGAGTCCCCTTCCTTTCCCTGCAGAGCTCAGGGCACTCTCACAGACACCAGAGCGGTGGCAGGAGGTGGCTGTGGGAAGATGGAAATATCCCAAGGAGATGCAAATGAGTTTGCTTTTTTCCTCTTTTTTTTTTTTCTCTGGCATCACAAATGGAAACAAAAGGGGAGAAAATGAAACTGCAGAGCATGACTACAAAAAAGCAAATGTGAGGATTCTTGGTTTGTGGTGGCTGAGTCACGGCCCTGCTGGCGAGGGACACGTGGTGACACCGCAGAGGTGGGGAGGTGGCACATGGCACCTCCAGAGCAGCTCTCCAGGGCCAGTTTGTGTGGAAAGGCCGTGGCCCTCAGGCTGCAGCTCAGGGGATGTGTCACCATGCCTGAGTCACCTCAGACACTCCCCAAGGGGCTCCACGAGCTGGATCCGTGTCCTGCACAGCCCAGGGACCCCAGTGACATCGCTGTGCCAACTCTCCACTCTTTGGAGAGCCATTCTGAGCAGGAATCCCACCTTGGGGGGCACAGGAGAGGCTGATGTGCCAGAGATCCCTGGTGGAACACGTCTGGCTGATGCAGATGTACTCCAAGATCCTTTGGGCCCCTCTATTCCATCGCTATTCGTCAGCCCTCATTAAACCCAGCCCTGCCCTGCCAAAGCACTGGCAGCCAGACTGCAGAGCTCAGCTTTGTCCCTGGGACACTTCATCCTCCTTCAGGCTGTAGCTGCTGTGGAATAATAAAGCTTCCCTGCTCTCCCAAAGGTCACACCCTTTCCCAACACTCTGCCCAGTGCCCCGGGCTGTTCTGGGGGGGGAAGGGAGTTTGTGTCCCCATGAAGGGATGTGCTGGCAGTCCCTGCTCCCATGTCACAGTGTTCCCCCGGCCCTGCCCTTCCAGGCTGATGCAGTTTTGGGCTGGCTCCACTGCTGGAACTTGTGTCCCTCAGGGTTGGCTTCTCCCCATCCCGTCCATCCCTGAACTCCCTGGAAGATGCTGCTGTGAGGGCTGGTGAATTCCAGAATCCCAGAAACCTTGAGGCTGGAAAATCCCTCCAGGATCACCGAGTCCCAGCTGTGCCCAATGCCCACCTTCCCACCAGCCCAGAGCACTGAGTGCCACCTCCAGGCCTTCCTGGGACACCTCCACCACCTTCCTGGGCAACCCCTCCCAATGCCTGACCACCCACTTCCATGAAGAAATTCTTCCTGAACTTCCTTCTTTTCTCTGTTTTCAGTAATCACCCGCTCAGATCTGTTTAACTTTCACCCCTCTCTTCACGTGCCCTTCATTTGTTCTCAGCTCTGCCACAAACCCACCTCCTCTGCAGTGCTGCAGCCTCGCTGTGCCTTTGCAAAGTTTAATTGTCCGGAGAATAATGAAGCTGAGCTTCTCTTTCCCTGCTGTGCAGCAGGAAGGTTGTAAGAGCAGCTGAGCCCTGGCACTGGGGTTTGTTCCAGCCCTGTCCTGACCTCAGTGGGGTTTGGGCATCCTGGCACTGATCCCTCCTTCCCACAGGACACCTTTTGCTCCTCACTGTTAAGGCAGGAATGGCAGCAAAGCTGCAGCTCCACAGAGATTTTTTGTGTGATGCTTCCACATCGTGGTGGTCAATTCTGAATTCAGGAGGGGAAAACAACTTGTTTGACCCGTTTTTGGGGAGATGTGTCCTGCACCATCCCTTGCTGGTGCTGGTGAGGTCCTTTCTGTGTAAAGCCAGAACCTCTGGGACAGCTGAGGGACAGCTGAGGAGGGGACAGCTGAGGAGGGGACAGCTCACTGGCCATGGCTTTGGAGGTCACTTTGACTGGTCCTACAGTGGCTTGGTGGAGCAGAGGAAATGTTTAGAAGTCAGAAGCAATGGAGATGGACCAGGATACTCCCACAGCTCTGCACCAGGGGAGGGTTTCATTTGCCATTTGAATTATTTCTTTTATTCTTGAACTTCATCAGGGTTCAGAGAGGGATGTGGAGGCTGCCCCGAGCTCCTCCAGAGCCATTCATCCCCATGGAACAGCTGTGAATTCACCTGGCATGGCACAAAATCTCTGCTGGTTGGCAGCGTGGCTGGGGGAGGATAAAGCCTGAATGGATAAAAAATATCCCAGAAATGAGAGGTCCCAAGAGCTGAACCCTGCCCAGCCCAGCGGGAAAAACCGGCAGAGTGACCTGGATATGAAAGGTCTGACAGGGAGCAAAGTGGTGCTGCTGATCCAACAGGAATCCCTGCAGGAATGGGAGAGGATTTGGAGCAAAGCTGTGGGAGGGAATGCTCCAAACCCACTGCAGTGCTGAGGGTGCAGTTTGTTTGGACCTGACAGCAAATGTCCCCCACATGTGACTGTTCCTGGCCCTCAGAGCTTTTCCTACATCCCCCAGAGCTGCCTGGCCCATCTGAGGATCCAAATCCATGTGCTGGGAGTGGTGGGAGAAGGTGGCACTGAGGACTCAGTGGTCACTTCAGGGCTTCTGGAACAGCAGGGTGGACTTGAAAGGGGCACAGCCCCTTCACAGCCACAACTTGGGTGGATGTGCTTTCACATTTTGGGGTGGATGTGTTTTCACATCTTGGGGAGATGTGTTTTCACATCCTGAGGGGATGTGTTTGCTCTTCTTGTTGCAGGAAGTGGTCAGACCAAGGCTCTTCTCTCGGTGCATTGCACACTAATATTTATTCTTTTCAAGCCCTTAAATTCTACATCATATTCAAGGCACTTCTCCCAAGGAGCCTCTCCGTTTGAAAGATTTGTGAGGTTGTGGAAAAGGGAATTTGTCAGCTGGGAATGCTGTGCCCAGCTTGGATGGATTTCTGATCAAATCTGACACTTTGAGTAGCCGCCTTCCAGAAGATAATCAGGATGGTTACTGTGCAAGCAGCAAGGTTTGGGGAATGTTTGGTGTGAGGGAAATGAGGATATCTGAGGTTCTTTCCTCAGCCTGAGTGAGGACCATGAGCTGAGCCACCTCTTTTTAAGGATTCTTGGATGATGGTGGGGCCCTCCTGCTCTAAAGCACCATTTCAGTGTGAAGAACCCAGCAAAGTTGGTATTCCCATGAATATTTCATATTTAACGCGAGCCAGGAGAAGGAGCAATGCACAGCCTGTTGTGAGTTCATCCCCAGGAAATGGGATCACTTCAGAAAACACATGGAACACGTCACTGCTCATTAATTATGCACAACTTAATAAATTGCTGGGTACAGACTGAGCTCAATTGCTCCATTTTTCCCCCCAAGCACAACGGAGTGGAACTAAGCCCTGCCAGATTTGGGTTTCTTGTGTTTTAATTCCTCTGGGGGGAGCATGTGGACATTTCTTATCAGAAGCTCAGAGTGAGAAATAACCCTCTCCTCTTATCAGTGACTCCTGGAGCCGGATCAAAGGATGTTTGCTGTGCCCTGGAGTCCAGTAGTGCCTGACTTGGAAGCAAACTCGTTTCCTGCCAAGAGTTCTTCTATGCCTTCCTTGCTCTTGGATGGAATCTTTGTCCCTGGATCTCCTTTTCTGTCTATCAATCCCCTGTTCAGATTTAGCCCTTATCCAGGGGAATGCTGCCGAGGAGATCTGTGGCATTTTTTCCTCAGTAGATTGAAAATTTTGGGGGAAATGCTGTTGATGGGAGAAGGAAATGATTTACACATTTTTGGGTCAGGTACTGTGCGTGTTTGTGTCCCACGAGGATTTCCCTTCCCCCAAATGTGCTGAAGTTTTTCATTTAGACAGCTTGAAAGAAGCCTTTCAGCCTCATGTTTCAGAACCACTGCTTGGTTTTTTTCCTTTTGAAATGTGACCTATATTTTAGAAAAGAAGTTAAAAAGAAGAACCAAAGGTCCCCAGATAAAATAAATCTCTTGGTTTGGGTCTGGTTCACCTACTTTGTCACCGCTGTTTTACAAAAGAGCAGAGGGGAAAATGCAGCTCTGCTTGGGCTGAGCTAATTAATTTTCCTCTGCTTCCTTTGTTCACCCACCAAGCTGAAAAATTGGCTGTTCCTACAGCTCTGTTTGGAAATGGGCTGGGAAAGCTCCTTTTTCAAACAGCCAGACTGTAGTAAATGCCCAGGGGATCTGAGGAGGAGTAACAGCAGGGGACAGCACTCGGGTTAGGAGAATTCCTCCTGTTCTTTGGTGTAAAACCACACTTTTTGCAAAAGAGAAACAGCGTTTGTGGGAATGAGCGGGGGTGATGGCTGCTTTTTAAGGAGCAGGGTGGCAGAAACGACCCCAGGTGCCAGAGGCGGTTCCTGAGGCGCAGGAGGAGCTGCGGGCCCTGCAGGAAGGGAGGAGGCACCTGAGTGACTGAGGCACTCCATGACAGGGCTTTGGCTCTGTTTTCCAAGAGTTATTTTTGCTCCGAACGAAGCCCTGGACTGGTGGAAATGAGCTCAGGAGCTCAGGGCTTCCTGCGGTCACCTGCCAGGCCTGGCGGGGCTGCAGGGCCTGCCCCTCCATAGGGCCTGTCCCTCCACAGGGCCTGTCCCTCCACAGGGCCTGTCCTGCTGTGCCACTGTCCCCGGGCTGCCCAGGGGCAGGGGACAATCCCCAACGTCCCTCACGGGGCAGGGAACAGTCCCCAATGTCCCTCAGGGGCAGGGGACAGTCCAGCTGCCCCACAGCCCTCAGTGTCCCTCCCCAAAAACGCAGCGGAGCCTGCCTGCATCCTCCCGGGGGACAGCCACATTCCCAGACCGCGCCCCAAGGGAGCACTTGGCTCTTTCCTGGATTGCTGAGTGTATTCCAGAGCAATCCCACAGAAAGCCTGGAATAAATGAATCTTTTCCTCTGTTGTTGGGGCTCATCCACGGCTTCTTTTAACTCTTGGCACGCTGAAGTTGTGGGAAGTTTGAGCTGTTTGGAAACGGCACTGAAGGAGGTGGCTGGGCAAGTCCTGTTTTTCCTGGGGATAACGTGCAGCTGGATGCTGCAAGTGGATGTGGAATTCTGGGCACAGGTCTGGTGCTTCCAGCAGAGAAAGGACATGGAGCTGCTGGAGCAATTCCAGAGGAGGCCACAAAGTTGATAAAGGGACTGGAGCACTGGGAATGTTCATTCTGGAGAGGAGAATGTTGTGTGGAGACCTCACGGCACCTTCCAGGATCTGAAGGGGCTGCAGGGAGGCTGGAGAGGGAACGTCACCAGGAACTGGAGGGGCTGGACGAGGGGAATGGCTTCCCACTGAAAATGAGTAGATTTAGATTGGAAGGAATTGTTCCCTGGGAGGGTGGGCAGGCCCTGGCACAGGTGCCCAGAGAAGCTGGAGCTGCCCCTGGATCCCTGGAAGTGTCCAAGGCCAGGCTGGATGGGATGGAGCAGCCTGGGACAGTGGGAAGTGTCCCTGCCCATGGCTGGGGTGGAATGAGATGATCCTTGAGATTCCTTCCAAATCAACTCATTGCATGATTCTAAACCAGCCCAGCAAATGGGGAGAACTGCTCACACTCACCCATGTGCTGCTCCTCTCCTCCTCCCCACCAGCTCAGCTGCAGCTCCCACCCTTGGGAACGTGCCCTATGGATCTCTGCAGGGACAAGATGGACACGATGTTCCCACTGGCCTGGGGATTGCTGCCTGTTTCTGTCCAGGGATGGGAAAAGGAGCAGGGAACACTTCAGCATCCTGATCTTTCCCAGGGAACCTACGAAGTGCTGGGTGTGGGAGGGCTGCACAACCAGGTCAATGGTTTCTGGGCTACAGCAAAATTCCTCTCTCATTCCCAAGGTTCCAGGAACATGGAAGCCCTATCCTGGAGCAGTTTCCAACAGGGACACCATGAACAAGTCAGCTTTAATCTTATTATCTCAATGATGCTCTTTATTAGCCTAAATCAGCCTGGCATCCTTTTGATGTCAGTCCAGGATGGATTGTATCTCTCCCTCTCGGAAAGGCCACGGAAAACTCTATTCCTGGGCTGTAAATAAGGAGGGGAAAATAAAAAATCTTCCTTGTTGGTGAAGTGTTTTAGAGCACAAGGGAGGGAAAAAGTGGAATGATCAGAGAGAGGTCAGACCTTCTGAAATAAGGGTGACTTTTGGGGAACAAAGCCCCTCGACTCCAGGAGGAAATCCCAGGCACCAGCACAGGCTGGGATGGCCCTGCTGGAGCAGGGAGGTGACACCAGTGTCCCTCTGTGGTCCCCTCCAACCTGACCCGCCCTGGGATTCTGGGATGTTCCCAGGAGCCCATTCCTTCACACCTGATGATGACCAGAAGCAGCTTTTCTCTTCCTCGTGCCAAAAAAAGGGTTGAATGAAAGCCCTGTGTAATTCCAGGGCGTGGTGGGTGACAGCACCATGATATCACTGCCTGGCAGTGCCAGCACCCTGCTCCCATGGCACAGCCCGCTGCCTTTGCAGGTGTGGCAGCAGGAGATGGGATCTCACCTGCCTGAACATCCCAGCGTGGCACCGACTCCTCACCCAGGGAACAGAGAAGTCTTGGCTTCAGCCCCACGCTTCAGACTGATCTCAGCAGGGTGGTTGTGTAAGCATTTGGATTTTTTTTTTTTTTAAAAAAACATTATCTCATAGGGTTATTTAACCAGCCTTCTCACCGTGAGATTTGTTGTCCTCACAAAGCTGGAGCCAAAAAGGGGGATGGACCAGAAATGAGGGTGAACCTACCCAATCTCCCTGTTCAGGCCACAGAACTAAAAGTCAGCAGAGAAAGGAAACCCAGGAAGATCAATCCATGCCACGAGCATTGCTATTAATGGATGCTGATAAGGGAAATAATCTATTTTTAATTATCAGGATTGCTGTCTCAAGCACATCCCTCCAAGGCTCATTTTCCCCCATGGCTGAGGATGTCCCTTTGTGAGAAGGACTCGGTTCCCGTGGGTTTCCAACTTCCCAGCCCTAATCAGGGATGTTGAGGTTGCTCGGAGACTTGGGGCTGCTCAGATTCCTGGATCTGTTTCCATCCAGGAGAGTTGGGGGCTGTGGGTGAGGAGAGGAGCCTGGCAGGAATGAGAAATATGAGCAACCCCGGCTGCAGTTGGTAGAAAGTCCAGCTGGCATGAGCAAGGGAGAAAAATTCCCAGGAATTTTAGGCTTTAGGGCAAGAGGATAATTCCTTGGTTTTCTCTCAGCCTGAGCATCCTCTCTTGTTCCAGTGCTGGCCTCTGCCTCTAATTGTTGTAATTAACTCTCAGAGTATGAGTTAATTACAACACATCAGAGTCCACAGAGGGAGAAGGGACCTGCTGGCACAGCCCATCCCACAGGAGCACATCCCTTTGCCATCCATTATCAGCTTATCCCAGAAATTTCTATTATCCCAGAAATTCCCCTCTGGACTCTGGGGTGAGGAAACTCCCTGGCCTCAGGGAATTTTTGTCCCTCAAGTGTGAAATTGCAGCAGAGGAGAAGTGGAGAAGGGACGTGAATTCATGGGACAGCTTTAATGTGGGAAGATATTTCATGTTTCCCTCATGCAAATGCTGCAGGAATATCAATGACCTCCAGCAGGGACTGCTCTCAGAGTTATGTTTTGTTGTTGGAATGAAAATTAGGGAATGGATTTACCCTGGACACAAGGTGGTGGGGAAGCAACGGGATTGCCAGGAGCAGGAATTTGTCCCTGTTACGACAAGAATATTCCGAATGTGACATTTCTCATCATTAATAAAACCCAATCGTTTTAATTAAAAAACCAAAAATTTCTAGCAGGTGGAGATGCTCACTTGCAATGCACTTTTATTTGGGGAAAAAAGGAAAAATGAGCTGGTTCCAAGGGATTTTTTTTTTCTTTCACAGAACCACGGAGTCTTACAACGATTTGGGTTGTAAACATTCAAGGCAAGGTTGGACAGGCTTGGAACAACCTGGTCTGGTGGAAGATGTCCCTGCCCGTGGCAAAAGGTTGGAACAGGAAGAGCTTTAAGGTCCTTTCCAACCCAACCCAGTCTGGGATTCTGTGATTCCAGGAAGGAGAACGCGGCCGTGGATATTTGTCCTCATAGCTCTGGATGTTTATTAAAGATAAAGGTTGGAAAGAAAAAATTTTCCGAAGCCAACTCAACCCCAACAGGTCTGGCAGAAAGGCAAAAAGCCTTCAGGGACTTGAAAAATGGTTGAGTAACGTTAAATCGGTGATTTTTAGATGTGAGCAGTGAGTCGAATGAACACATATAATATATTATAATATAGATATATATGGCCTGAGTTACTGAAGGTCTTAGATTATGCATGAATTATTTTATATTTTATATATAGCACGTGGCATTAAATAAAAACCCTCAGCATCTGCCAAGAGAGCCCAGAAATTGTCTCTGGAAACAGCCCAGCTCTATTCCAGTGCCTCTTTAAAGAGCACCTGCATCCAGTGGTCAGCAAATGTTGCCCAATTGATGGCAACTGTTGTCAACATCAACAAAAATAGATGGAATAATGAAAGATTTCTGCTGACATTCCCAGATCCAACGTGAGCAGCTTCCACCTGACCACAGATCCCTGACAACTTCCGCTGGCTACAAGCTGAGCAGATTTTTTTGAGGGAAAAATTCTCTGGGGAGAAGCTGCCAAAACTCACATTACTCTCCTGGTGACTTCATTATTGCATTGCTGGTATTGTTCCTGTTATTTTTTTAAAATGTTATCATGTCAATATTATATTTAATAATATCATATTTTGTTCTAAAAGATAAAAATAGATTGCAAAAAGCATCAGGGGCCAATACCTCTCCTTCCACTGTAAATGTTCCCAAGCCTTAAAGAAATCCCAAGGGTCCCATCAGAAATATGTGACATAAAAAAGGGCTGATCCTGGTGCATCTGAACTGAACTCAAAGCCCTGTGGAAGGATCAGCCTCTTCCCTAAATAACTGATCCAAATGTTGCTGGAAAGGAAAGGAAACGGGGAATAAATCCTGGTTTTCCCAACAGTTTTATTCAATTAGCCTTTCCCTCATGGTATTATTGCCAGAGGTGCTTGATTTGGGCTGGGTGAAATATTCCAAGATTTTCCCCTTTACTCACCACAGGAATTTGATTCCCGTTGAACAAGCTGGGAATCATTAGGACAAACAATCTCTGTAGGAAACCAACCCATCCTGGCCCCCACATAACTGTAACATAAATTCTTGGTGTCCTGAAAAACAAATTAATTAAATAAATAAAAGTGGAGGGGGGAGGGGGGGAAGTCATTAAAATAATTGCCTTCCTAATTTGCTTGATCAGAAGCAGCAGCATGGATTTGATTGCCTAGGACAACACGTCCTGCTTTGGAAAAGGAGGGAACACTCCTGGTCCTGCTCCACTGGGAGCTCCAGGGCAGCACAAGGGGCTCGGTTTGATTCCCATCCCACCCTAAAGCTGCTGCTGTTTGCCCAGAACAAATCCCAGGGCTCGAGGAACCCATGGATAAAGTCACCAGCCATGGAGAACACTCCTGGAAAAGCTTCTGTGCCTCATGGGTTTGAGAGGGAGCTAAAGCGAGGTGCTTTTCCCGGGGATTTTTGGCTGCAGGAGTTGCTGGTCCCTCAGGGTGGGATTGGCTCTGCAGAGGTTGGGCGCTCTCAAGCCAACATGATGAGGTTGGAATGTTCAGGTTTTTTTCCTCCAGGCAGGAATGGTTTTCTACAGTTCAGAAACACTCAACAATGAGGAAAATTAAAGGAAAGGAGGAAAATGAAGCATAGAAACCTCCAGAGCTTAGAGCACTACAAGACATGAACAACTGGCAGCGTTTTCACGGAATCACGGAATTATTCAGGTGGGAAAAGACCTCCAGGATCGTCAAACCCAAGCTGTGCCTGATCCCCACCTTGTCCCCAGCCCAGAGCACTGAGTGTCAATCCAGGAATTCCTTGGACACCTGCAGGGATGGAGACTCCAAACCTCCCTGGGCAGCCCATTCCTTCTGCAAATCCTGGGATCCCCCCTCCCAGCAGGTCCTGCCTGGATTGTGGCAGGATTGGTGCCTGTTTGAGAGGCTGTTCCTGGGCGTTTATTCCATTTTTAGAATCCCCATTGGATGCCCACGGTGTGTGGAGAGGGAAGAACATCTCCCTGTGTGCTGCCACAAGGATCTGCTCCAGTTCATTTCCAGGGATGAGCCCCTGGGTGCTGCACACTCACCTCACCTTTGCCTGAGCTGCTTTTGCATCAGAAACCTCAAATTCCCAGTTCCCAACTCTTCCTTTTCCAGAGGATTTTTTTGCCTAGGCTGGGTAAGCCTCCTGCAGGGGAGGATACACACAATAAACAGCTTTTTCAGGTTGATTTAATGCCTCACCAGCTCTCCAGTTATTAATCTATCCACAGAGGAGCTTTATTGCTGTGTCTACCACAAACCGATAAAGATTATCACGGAATTAATTCCCAACAAGTGTGTTGTTGGGCTCGGAGCCAAATGCTCCGAGTTATCAGTGTGAATAAACACTTGAGCATAATTTCTCAATGAGTTTGTCTTAAATGGACTTCTAAGGCCAAACCTTTGCAAATAAACTCAGGGGAAAGTGAAAAGAACAAACGTCACCGTGTTCTTGCATCACATCCAACAGACCTGACGCATTTGGTGCAGGGCTCAGGGTGTCTGTGATCCAGAAATATCGCCCAGATTCCCTGGAATGTGGCAGAGCTTCGCCTCTGCCCTCATCATCTCCATCCTCCTTGAAGAAGGAGCCTGCAGGAAATGTTCATCCTTCCTGGTTCTTGACCTTCTGTCTTCCCACTCTCTCTCTCTGGCACTTCCCAGCAGAGCCCTGAGACTTTCATCTGCAGTGAAATTCTCCTGCACTTTCATTTTCGGTGACATTCCCTCCTTTCCTGCTGCCTCTCTCTTGAAGGAGTCACCAGCTCAAAGAGACACTGAAGCTACAGGGGCTGCTGATAAGCACAGAGTTCAAAAGCAGCCAGAGCCGTCTGGGCATTGGCCAGAATAATCTTCTGTTTGTGCAAGTGACAGAAGAGTTTCCATCATCTGTTGAAAAATGATCCTAAAAATAACTTTCCCTCGAGTGCTGCGCAGCCAGAGACCTGTGCAGTGGCCAGGGGTGCTGGCAGCTTGGGGACCTTCACCTGGGACAGGAAGGGGAAGGGATTCAAAAATAGGGAAAGGCCGGGACCTTTCAAATACTTCTTGGAAAACTTCCAATACTACTTCTCTCCAGCTCGTCTCTTCCCCAGCTTGCATCTCACAGTGTCAGGACCATATTCTTGCTGTCCTTATGCAATAACCTTGCATTTCCTTTACTCTGGGTTCTGCATGAGTTTATCCAACCCTCTTCCCTCCAGGAAACGTCACACTGCTGCTGCTGCTGCAGGGGAGGTGTCCCAGGATGCTGCAGTGAGCCTGGAAGAAAACCTTTGGGAGAATTTTGGAGATTTGGAAGAACATCCAGCTTCTGTCTGAGCTAAAGGCTCCCTCATTCAGAGTGGCTGCTGTCCTGCCTGGCTGCAACAGGGGATCCCCAAAAAACCCATCTGTAGGTTCCTGGAGTGGCCATGGCTTCAAAGAGGGGGGTGAAGGTGGTGGGAGACAGAAATATCCCCGGGCTGATGGTTTTTTTGCAGCAGGGCTTCACAGGCACTCTCACAAGTCAGCCCGTGATTTATGGGGAGATGGGAACTGAGCCAAGCCGGGCCCAGTCCCGCTGTGGAACTGGTTTCTATATCTTAAACAAACCATTCAAAGGAAAGCAATGTCTCAGCTTTGTGTTGGATGATATCCCAGAGCAAGCAAGGTCTGTTTGCCTGGCTGTGGAAACTGTGGCTGGGGAGGAAGTTGGGAAGGGGAGCGGCAGAAGAAGTCAATGTTTTGGGGCAGGAGGGAGGGAGGCGCCACCTCCATCTGTCCAGCAGGACAGGCCGTGGTGCCACGGGCCACTCTCCTGCTTCAGGGCTGGGAGGAAACTGTGCCCGTCCCCAAAAAGGACACGAAGGAATGATGGAGACACTCAGAGACACACACAGTGTGGGATGTGAGTCAAACCCTGGTGCTGGCAGGAGACAGGAACTCCGATTTGGCCAGCCCTGGTGATCTGGGCCTTTGGAGGGGGCAGATGTTGGTGTGTCTCTGCTCTGAGGGGCAGAATTGTTTGTGGAGCCCACCAAGGCTCCCCGTGCAGCTTCCTCAGGGATTGACAGAGGCTGGAGCTGTGACAGCGCTGCCATTAACTGCGAGAGGAAAATCACTGCTCAGTTAACAAGAAAACACAGCAAAATCATAACAAAATCCTGGTGCCATTCCCAAGGGGAGCAGAGCAAGGAAAATGTAAAACTGGGCAACATGAGGGCTCTTCCCTGTGGGAATCCTGAGGGAATCCTCTGAGTTCTTCCCTGTGGGAATGCTGTGGGGTCTTTCCTTGTGGGAATCCTGTGGACTCTTCCCTGTGGACATCCTGTAGGTTTCCTCCCTGTGGAAATGCTGTGAGTTCTTCCCTGTGGGAATCCTGTGGATTCTTTCCTGCGGGAATCCTGTGGGAATCCTGTGGGAATCCTGTGAGTTCTTCCCTGTGGGAATCCTGTGGGAATCCTGTGAGTTCTTCCCTGTGGGAATGCTGTGGATTCTTCCCTGTGGGAATCCTGTGGATTCTTCCCTGTGGGAATCCCATGGGCTCTTCCCTGTGGGAATCCTGTGGATTCTTCCCTGTGGGAATCCCATGGGCTCTTCCCTGTGGGAATCTTGTGAGTCACATCAAGCGCTTCACAGTTTGCTCCCAACAGGAGTTTCTCACCGAGACTATCTCCCTTCTTCACCCGTAAAATCGTAATTTAAAACATTTTTTTAATACTTTTGGAAGTCCCTGACTGCCCTGACAGAGGGTGGGGAGCATCCACACCTTGTTCCTGCTGCCTCAGCCTGGAATGACCTCGGCAGCCCTGGCAGCACCTCCCGGCCCAGGAGGAGCAGGGAAGTTTTACGGCCTGTTCCAGGCAGCAATAAACTGTTCCACACCTGGATTTTGGATGCCTGACTGCTGGAAAACCCTTGGGAAAGCCGCTGGTGAAGCCTTTCATGGTGGTTATTTTGGGGCACCGCTGAGCACCCTCCAACAAACCCTCGGCTGCATCAAAAGGAATAAAGCAGAGGAATATTGGTGATGTCATTGTTACCTGGATGGGGAAACTCTGGAAGCTTTGCTGAGGGCGCTTTGCAGAGGTTCCCAGAGGCAGAAGGAAAGGAGAAGGGAGAATGAAAATAAAACAAAAGGATAGTTTTGGTCAGTAATTTAGAGGTTCTTTCCTATGGTTTTCTAGAAGAATACGTCACAAGGCAAGGAAATGAACTGTTTTCCTTCCATGCCTCTCACCCCCCTTCTCCTTCTTTATGGATTAAAGGTTTCCAAAGCTCCGTGGCTAAAATTAAGGATGGTCAATCTCTACAGAAGTTGAGATGCTGGATTATGTTACAGTCACCCAGAATTTCCACGAGAACAGGAATTATTCCACAGCACTGGGGGTCTTGGCACTTTCGATGCTGATTTCCTGAAGGACACAGATATCCATCTCGAGGAAATCAAGATTTGAATGTCAATAGAGATATCGCTCTGATTCCCGGGCTGGCCCCGGGAGGAACAAGGTGTAAATCACTAATTAACGCCTCCATCCAAGCTCATTTGTGCTGCTTGGATCCCAGTTTCCTCCGGAGAAGGATTCCCTAATCTGTTCCTAATCACCCAGGCTTCAAAACCATTTTGAAAACTGTGCCTGGGACTTGTCCCCGAGCGAACATCAATCACATCCCCATCAATCACATCCCCTCCGGTGCCACAGCCCGGAATTCTGCAGCACGAGAGAGGCTTTGGAGCACTTGTCCAGCATTCCTGACATCCAGCTGGTTTTCTTGGCAGTGCTGATGATGTTTTAGGATTTCCTCACTGTTTGGAGGGGATTTCAGGAGAAAACAGGGCACCAAGGGCAGCGTTTTGGGTATTAAGTCAGGTCTGATGCTGCAAACACACCGGATTTGGGAGGTTTGAAAGGTTTGGGAGACAACAGCTGGGAACAGCGTGTTCAGCATCAGCCAAAAATAGAGAAGGTGAAGTGAGAAACTCACTGAAAAAAAATTTTAAGCCAACAGACTGATTCCCAAACCCCTCCCTGGTCCAAATCGAGGGCTTACAGCAGCCTTTAGACATTTAAAACTTTAATATTAACATAAAAAATTACCATAAGCACGTATGGAAGTCGAGGCAGCAGCTTAAACTCAGCTTGGTGACACATTCCCATGGCAGGGGACACATCCCAGTGAGGACAATGTGGGAGAAAATCACATTCCTAATTCCTTTTGGCATTGCAGTGCTGCTGCTTGCCAGTGGGAAACCTGCTGGAAAATGGCACCACCAGTGACCAGAGCACAATCCCAGTCTGTCAAACCAGTCTGCCAGCCTGTTCCTGGGAGGGGTTTTCTAGCTGTACATTTATCTGTCTTTTCACCCTGAAATTTTTGCATACCACGACAAAAAAGGATAAGTAGGCTCTAATTTGATGCCTGCAATCAGCTAGGAGCATTAGTTTTCCCCAGCAGGATTTTAATTTCCATACACCCAGTATTTCCCTGACTAATTGAGAATCAAAATTTCTTCCCCAAAAGAGTTTTGATGAAGGCAGCCTGGCTGATTTCTTTAATTAGTGGCAATCATGCAGCACTGTATTTAAAATTTACGAAGAGCAAAGACTGGTGGACTCATCTTGAGGCAGGGGCACCTTTGATGATTCCAAATGTGGAAGTTTCTTTGGCTCACAGGTGAAATGGGGGTTTTGGCTCAGTTCTGGGGACAAATCCAGTTCTTTTGGCAGGGGATATCTGGGGTGGAAGGGACCTGAGCACATCCCCAGCCCTGCCCAGGGCACCTCACCCCTCCTGAGCCACCTCACAGAGAGGGGCTGAACATCCCCAGGAGCATCCCAAACCAGGCCTCAAACTCCTTCCCTTTCATGAGAGGCAAAGCAAATATTTTTCAAAGTTAGTTGCCTCCCCAAGAGATTCATTACCAGCCGAAAAAGGAGATTTTAAGGCTGCTGCTGTTGCCAACGTGAAGAGCTGTGTTTGTGTGGATATTGTGCTGACACCTCGATGGGCTGCTGCTCATCTCTGGGATCTGGGGGACTCGGAACACTCTGCTCTTCACGTCCCAATTTAGGGGAATTAATCCTTAATTTGCCTCCATAAATGATGGGGTTTTTTTCCTCTCGAGTTGCATCATTTTGGATGAGATCCTCCACAAGAGAGGAGGCAGGGACCTCGTTCAGCTGCTTCCTGCAGGGGGGAAGGAGCCCTGGATGGGTCTGGAGACCCAAAGTGGCTTTTCCCAGCAGTGATTTAGGGACAGAGCACAGCCACAGACCTTCCTTCTCTCCCCCATCCCCGTGGGAACAGCCAGCCCACCTCCTCCAAATCCCTGCTGACTTCTGCTCATTCCCTTTTTCCCATTTTTGGGGGGGAAAAAATTGCCCAGTCCTGACCATCCCTCGATTTGGGCACCTGACATCCAGCCCTGCCTGCGCTGGGAGTTGGATTTTTGCACTGTGGGAAGGTGTGGTGCTGTTGAAACTCTTTCTATTCCTCCATCAGTATTGAATTTATTTAAAAAATAAATAAAAACCCCGTGAGCCACGATAGATTGTTTAATCAGCACAGAGCTGGTTAGCAAAGGAAAACGGGTGGCTGAGCCAGGTGCAAAATTCTTGGAAATAATTCAGGGATTGCACTGGAAGGAAAATACCCCAGGGCAGATGTGACCAGAGGGAGATGGAATTCAGATTCTGCTCGGTTCTCTGAATAAACGAGGAGTCTCTGGGTGGCTGCTCCAAAAAACCAGAGAGGAGCTATAAATAAAGGTACAGAGCCACCTTTCCCACTGGGAGCTGCTTTCCCTTGGAAGCATTTTCTGGGATAAGCTGAGAGAAAAGGGCTCTGTGTGTGTGTCAGAGAATAACTGACCCTCACTCCCGTGACATCCCTGAATTTCATTTCCCAGCTGGTTATGCCCAGGATAACAAAATCCCCAAGGATCCAGGGGAGCCTTTTCAAGCACAGGGAAGGAATCCAGCCCCAGATCTCCAGCGCATCCATGGGCAGCTGCTCCTGTTCTGTAAAATTCCCATGGTTTCTTCTCAGATTTTTGAGGATTTTAAAACTTGAGCATTTCTTTCAGAAACATGCACAGCCTCTGCACCTCTGGGGAGTTTATTTGGCTTCAGGGAGTCCTGGAGCAGCCCAGGGATGCACATGGAGAACCTCAGACACTGAATTCGCCCTCACCAGACCCAGGTGACAACATCCAGAGGCTCTGCTGCTGTTAGGGACCGCTGGAATTCCAGGAGATTGGTGCTAATTTGACTTTTGTGCCCGTTCATCATCATCATCCCTTCCACAGAGGGGTGTGAACACGGGCAGGGATGAGTCTGAGACAGAAGGCCAGGGCTGGGATGGTTTGGCAGAGCTCTGCAGGAGGATTTTGCACATTCTCCACGGAGTTTGGCATGTTCAGCCCTCTCCAACACCTCTGGCGTTTTGCAGAACGAAAAAAAATAGATGCCAAACTCAGGATGGCTCCTTTGGATGCTCAGGGAGAGCCAAGGAAAAGCAACCAGCAACAAAATTCCATCATGAGGATCTCTTTTCTTGGCTGGGAGTGGAAACTGGGAGAAGCTTGGAGGGATGGGGCTGCCAGAACAAGCTGCATCCATCACCAGCTCCCATTCTCCATGGGAGAAGGGGCAGCTGTTAATTTATTTATTTGTCTCTGCTCCATGAATAGGATTAGGGAAAAAAAAAAAGAAAAGAAAAGCCTGGAAACAGTGGGACAAAGTGCCCCTGCACATGGTGATGAACACAGAGATGGAGGATTTATGCTGGAAGCAGTGGAAGAATTCCAAACATGTTTTCATATTCTGCATCCTGCCTTTCATGCCTCCAGCAGGAGGAAAAAAAAAATGTTGTCTTTACACTTCTGCCTGGAAAAACAATTAGGAATGTTAATTGCACTGCCCAGGAGGTGGAACAGGGGCTGGCCAGGAAGGAATTTTCTTTGCTTGTAAACAGGAAGACTCAACCTTTCCCGCCATTCTCCGGGAAGGTGGAGGGCAGGAGGATTTCAAGGAGCTGGAAAATGGGACTTGAGTGGGAAAAGCAGCATAAGAAGACATGAAAATAAGGAACAACAAAGCAAAGACACCATCCAGGAGCAATCTCTGCTCCCCTCCTGCTTAGGGGAAAAGAAGGGTGGAGGCACCTCAGCTTCTCTTTGGAAGTCCTCCAGGATTTTTCCAACACTCAACATTCCCCCCTCTCCCGAAATTCAAGTTTTCATGGGATGAGATCTGAGTTCTGCTCAGCTCCATCATTACACACTGACGGGTATTCCATGGAAAGGGATCTCTGGGGAGGAAACTCTTCATAGCTCAGGTTAAAACTGAAACCCAGTGTTTCTCCTCGGATTTGGACAGTTAAACCTCGAGCATTTCTTTCGGAGTCATGGCTTTTCTGGTAAAAAATGTGACAGATTTTCCAGATTTCAAGTCTCCACTTTCATCCTTCTGCTGAGTGCAGCACGATGCAGGGCACTGGGAATGTGAACTCTGCCCCTGCAGGCTCTCAAAGCACCTGAGTTGGGGCTATTTCATTAATTTAATCTTTTTTTCCCTGCAGAATTTATAATTTATGTAACCTGGCCTGCAGTTTTCCCTGCCAACAATTCCCAATGGAAATACAGATAGATGTGAGCTCTGGTTATCCCTGGTTAACTTGTGTGCAAAAACAAAAGGTGGAGTTGAAAGTTTTGAGGTTCCTTTTGTGCTGCTTTTCAGGTCGTTTATCCTTGGGGGAACCGGGGCAGGGCAATTGGACAACATCAAACAAGTCATTTCCTCTGGCTTTGCTTCACTATTCCCATCAGGAAAAGGGGAAAGAGGAATATGAAGTTCTCCTTGAGGGGATAATGAGCTGGCTGCAGGATCCTGAGCTGGCAGTGGCTGGATAGGCCGTGTGTTATTATTTAATATCGGATAAACAAAGCCATTTCCCCGGGGTCTTTAGGATAACATCACTTTCAGTGAGCGTTAATTGACTTTCACCCAATTTGTGCCTGGATCCCCTCGTTAAAACTGTAACTACACGGCCTAGACCTTCAGCAAATATTCAAAAAGCTGGAGTTTCCGTTCCGTCCTGCGTGCCAGGAGTGGTGTTTTGTCCCTTTTTGCAGCGATTCAGAGCGTCCATCCCTGTCCTGGCAGTGCCAGCCCCGGCAGAGCGGTGACGTGCGGGATGTGCTGGGACAGCTCTGCCCTGCAGCCCTGACAGACAGGAACTGCTCCTGGGGCCATGGGGCCTGAGCCCACACAGGGGTCTGGATCCCACACAGGGACCTGAATCCTACACAGGGACCTGAACCCATCCAGGGGTCTGAATCCCACATAGGAGCCTGAATCCTACACAGGGACCTGAACCCATTCAGAGACCTGAACCCATCCAGGAGCCTGAATCCATCCAGGGACCTGAATCTATCCAGGGACCTGAATCCATCCAGGGATCCATCCCATTCCTGGGGGTCCATCCAGGGACCTGAATCCCAACCAGGGACCTGAATCCCACCCAGGGATGACGCAGGGCGGCAGCAGAGGATGCTGTGGCGCAGCCCAGGTTTGTAAATGGGATCAGAGCCTGGAGAGGCAAGATCCCAAAGGATCCAGGTGAGATCCTCCTCTAATTGCCAGAGCCACTGGCAGTTGTTGGCAGGGAAAATCGTGGGTCAGGCTACATAAATTCTGCAGGGAAAAAAAAAGATTAAATTAATGAAATATCCCCAACTCAGGAGCTTTGAGAGCCTGCAGGGGCAGAGTTCACATTCCCAGTGCCCTGCATCGTGCTGCACTCAGCAGAGGGATGAAGGTGGAGACCTGAAATCAGGAAAACCTGTCAGGTTTTGGCTCTGTCACGCGACCCACTTCGGGTCATGGCCATACTGGATGCAAACAGATGGATGAAACCAGATTTCCTGTAGGGATATTTCGCTGTTTGGATGTTCCTCCTCCTGCTTGGAGCAACCCCAAGCTTTTGGAGGATGTTCCTGGAGCACCAATCGTGTGGGATAATGTCCAACTACAGGAGAAACCCCTGGGAAAAGGCTGTTTATTCAGGGACATGCCCTCATTTGTAATTCTGGGGCAAGTTCAGATGGCTCCAAGTCCTGGGATCCCACCCAGCACTTCCTGAATAGGGAACAGAGGTGTCCTGGCACCAAGGGGAGCTGCCTGCAAAGGAACATCCCCGTGGAGAAACTGAGACCCTTTGTGTGCTCCTGGCAGCCCCAGGCACAGCCCCTGGCACAGACCTCACACTTTTCATGGGGCTTTTTCTTCCCCTTCCTGCCATTCCGAATTTTCTTTCCTAGGGAAGCTCTAGGGAAGAAAACTCTTTGGACATTTTCTTTCCTAGGGAAGCAGGAGCTGTGGCACGAGCCCAGTGCCAGGGGTGCTGCTGCCAGCTTTAAACAGGGTTGCACCTCGGGATTGCTGTGGGGGAAAAATGCGTTTCCTCCAAATCCACACACCCAGGCTCAGGAGTGAAACAACTCCTGCCTTGGGTGATCAGAAATGAGATTATGGTCCAAAGGCGTTTCTGGGGCACCTGTGATGGATTCAGAGGGGTCAGCAAGGGCTTGGCTCTTCAGGAAGCTTCTGGAACCACCAGTGCACTTCCAAGGCTTTTGCTGACTCCTTGACAGCTTTGAAGGGAGTTAATTCATCGCAGGAGGTAAAACTGTCAGGGAAGGCTCCAGAGGCTTTCACAAAAATCCTGGCTGAGTATTTAACAGGAGCTTGTGGTTTGTGCAGCTCCTGGAAGAACAAGGGAGGATTTAGGATTGCAAACACTGTGCAGGTACTTGGGGGCTCAGTGTCAGAGCTGTTTCAGGAGGATAATTCCCTTCCTGCTCCCCTTGCCCGGCTTGCTTTAGCCACACATTACAGTCTAATCCTCAGCATTCCCTTCTTTTCCTGTCCCAGCAATACAAAGGTCCAGGATTTAGGACTGTGAGACTCAGTGGGCCTGAAAGGAGCTTGCCTGGAGAGTCAAAGACAGCAAAATGTCAAGGATTCACTTGAAATCCCTTCTAATAAGGCCTCCTGCCAAGTCTACCCAGAGCAGCAGGAGCTTTTCCATCGCCTCTAATGGGCTTTGGGAAACGCTCTGTGGCCCAGCAGGGAGCTCTTGTCTGGCAGAAGAAGCTCCCCTGAAGGATGACTGGATGTGGGAGCGATCCAGGTGGCCCTTGGTGGCCTTTATTTCCTGGTTCCCTTCCCCAGAGGGAGAGCAGAGAGGCTCTGCTGGGAAAAGGCTGCCCAGGGGCCGGGATGGAGCAGCTCTGCTGAGGAGGTGATGCCACACGGGGGGAGAAATTCTGGAAAACAGGCCGGAGATGTTCTTCCTAATTATCCCCACAGCTTCGTTTGGGTGAAATTCATTAGCTGTGCAAGGGAAAAGTCAAGATGTTTTAGGGCAGGCTGGTGTGGATTTGGCACTGGGCAGAGTTGGTGACTCCCCACGAAGGGCTGCAGGTCCACACGGAATAACAACAATGGGAAATGCTGGGAAAGGGCCCTGCGTGCCTGCTTTGTACCCTTGGAGTTGTGATTCACTCCTTTGCCACTTGCTGATGTCAAAACATCATTTCCAGCAGCGTTGGAGAGCTTATGAAACATTCCCGTTTCCCCAGGAAGAAGCATCACAGAACTCCTGTTCCTTTGTGCCTTCTCATATCTGAACTCATTCCAGGGGTCAAGTGGAACTGTGGACACCTTCCCTGGGATGTGGACATTTCTCCAGGAATTCAGGGATATTTATAGCCCCTGCCCAGGGAGAGGAGAGGGCTTGTTTCAAAGGAAAACAGGCAGGGACAAGCAGAAATATTGGGGACACTCTGCTTCCTTCAAATTCCAGAGGAAAGCTTCTTTTTAAGGCCTCTATCCCACAGATATCCCAAAAAAATTCAGGGAGGTGAAGCGGGGGAAACGCATCCTGATAATTTGTTTGTGAAGTACCTTGGGGTGACACAAACTTCTCCCTGGAGCCCAATGTTCCCAGAGTTGTTATCCAGCTGGCTGCCCATCAAATCATCAGGAGAGGCAAAGAGGGGAATTTTGGCTCCTGGCATGAGAACAGATGACCTGGCTGAGCATCCCAGTTCCTGGGAGAAGAAGAGGCCCAATCCCTTTGGACAGAGGGAAAGGAGGGCTCCAGAAATCCTCCCAATAAGGCAGAGAAATTCCCAGCCTGGATTTGTGGGGTTTTTTCCCCGCCCAGACAAATTGGCAGTGGCTGGTGGGAGGACAGCCCATGTGGGAAGCTGCTGGGGAAGGATTGGACAGTGGAGGAAGAGGGAATATGCTGGTGGGCCAGAGGGAGAATTCTCCAGGAAAAGGATGATAAGGAAGTGTAGGAGAGAAGGGGAATAGCCAAACCAGGAACAGATGAACAACGTGCTCAGTGGAGGATAAAAGCCAGGGAAGGGACAGCCTGGAGAAACAGGGAGAAATGAGGCACCCCACCCTGAATCCCCCTGGACACTGCCACAGGCAGCACGGATTTGGGAATGGCAGTGCCCCAAGGCTGTGAGTGCAGCAGAGTGGAGGGAGCTGGATGAAGAGCAGCCCCAGGGCTCCATGCCATTCCCAGGGATCCATCCCATTCCCAGGGCTCCATCCCATTCCCGGTCACCATCCCATTCCCAGGGCTCCATCCCATCTCCGGGGCTCCATCCCATTCCCGGTCACCATCCCATTCCCAGGGCCCCATTCCCGGGGCTCCATCCCGTTCCTGGGGCTCCATCCCGTTCCCGGGGAGCGCGGGCAGCTCTCCAGCCCCGCGGGGTGAAGGGCTCTGCGCTCGCTCCTGGAGGACGCCGGGCAGCCCGTGGAGGACACGAAAGGAAAGAAAACAAAGTCCCGAAAGGAAAGAAAACAAAGGCACCGGGACGGGTCGGGATTTCAAAGCTCCGTGCCACGCCCGGGCCGGCTGTTGTTATTCCGGCTGGGAGCCAGGGCTGGAATGAAGAGGGGAAAAGCCGCTTTGTCTCGTTCTGCTCCAAACCTGCGAATCGAGCACCTGAGAGAGGACAAAGACTCAGAGCTGTGCCTCCAGACTCATCTCAGGGCGTTAAAAGATGACCTGAGCGACATTTGTCTTCTACATCACCTCCATGTCAGCATTTAGCACCGAAACTCCTGACAAAATCCAAGTTTCCAGGGTGCTGCTGCATCCCAGAACACTTCACCTCACAGCCAACCTGTGCCCTGGCTGGAGCCGAACTTGGGGAGGAATCATTTGGAGGGGAACAGTTGGAAATCTGCTCTTGGAGAAGGACAGAGAAATTGGGAGACCAGAGTTTGGTAAATATTAAAAAGCCCCAAAGTCTGAGTCATGTTCGCAAATGAATTAAATTAAACTGCTGACATTATTTCCAGGAGTCTCCAGGGGACTCACATGGAAAACTGCAATGAAAAGTTTATAAATGGTGGCATCAATTATTAATTTTATTAAAATGTCGGCCCGCAGAGCAGCGCTGGGGGACTGCTGCAGGGTTTTCAGGCAGGCTTTGGAGCAAGGGGAAGGTACCCGTGATGGGAGGCTGCAAGGAGCTGATCTTTAAGGACCTTTCCAAACCAAACCATCCCAGGATTGTGGGATTCCAGGAACCAGCTAGCAGAGGAGCCAAGCACGAGTGAACACGGCACTCTTTGCCATGGCCCTGCAGTTTGCCACGCCCGGGATATCAACTGATGAGCAGAGACTTGAACTGAGACTTGTTGGGATGCTGTGACTTGTCCTCGCGCCCTGGGGCTCCCAAATCATCACTTTGGGTTGTGGGAGCAGTGGAGGACGTGGCTGTTGGCAGCTCCACGTCCCCCTTTGTGTGGTTTGAGGCTGGGGGGGGGGCTGATAGAGCCTCCTCTTGTGACTGATCACCTGCAGCCGGGGTGGTGTCACCCCCAGTGTCACCCCCAGTGTCACCGCCAGCGTGGGCAGGGTGGGGCTGGCTCTGCCTCCTGCTCTGTGCGGCTTTGGCCATCACAAAATAAATGTAAACCACGGTATTGCTGTCCAAAAACAGGGCCGTGCAGGTGGTGAAAGGCCAGCCTCGGGAGCAGCCCTGCCCAATTTATCCCCCAGAGCGGCGGGATGTGGAATTGGGCTCCGGGCTCTGACTCTCAGTTCTGCCAGTCTGAGGTGCAGCTTCTCCAGCTCCGAAATCAGCCCTGAAATCAGCCCAGCTCCTGCCTGGGCTGCTCCTGACTCAGAGGCGTGAGTAAGTGTGAGAACACTCTGCAGCACGGCTCCTCTGATGGGAACACTCCCTCCTTCACACGCTTCAGAGATGATTGTTTTTTAGAAAAATAAAATCTAAAGGAGCAGAATATGAGCAACAGCCAAGGAATTTATTTGCCCATGTGCTTCCTACCTCTCTCTCACACCTCTGTTCTCCTGCAGCTTTGCCTGTGGTGCAGATCTGGGTGGAGTGGAGGGAATAAAGGTAATTTTCTTCATGGGAATCTGTGGGTTTTCTCATGGGGTGGCTGCTTGTGCACACTTTGCTCCGTGAGGGAGGAAGGCAGAGCTCGGGGTGGGGAGTGGCAAGAAAAAAAAACAAACAGGTGGATGTTTCTGAAAGCAGCATCTGCTCAGAGGAAAAGGTTGTAGAGATCTTAGCTAAATACTCCTGGACATGGAACTGGACTTTGGAGGGAAATTATTATGGGATTGGGGCAGGACACAGCAAAACAGGAATGGGGAGATGGAGAGAGCCTGGGAAAGGATGTCCCTGGAAAAACACCTCATCAGATGCCTCAGCCCTGGTCAAAAAACAGCTCCAAAAGGGGGTTTGTGTTCCTGATGTCCCCCAAGAGAGGTTGGGTGTGTCTGCTGCCCGGGTTGGCGTGGGATTCATTTTGACACAAATCCCCCAGCAGTGACATCTCCTCGCCAGCTGCCAGGGTGAAATTCCTGTGTTCTGAAGCCTTCACCTGTGAAACATCAAAAGCAAGAGCGAGGACTCTCCAAGCTAAATCCAGCCTGGCAGAAACCGGCGCTGGTGTGAGCACAGAGGAAAAGGCTGTGCATTGGTATCTGGGTGGGGCTGGCTTTGGGGATTAGCTGAGATCAGCTCCAGCCAGTGACTCCAGGGCAGCGGGAGCTGATTCTGCCACTGCGACCTGTGAGAACCAGCTGGGAGTGGCCCAGGCAGGCAGGATCCCTTTGGGAACCATCACACCTCACCTCCCTGCAGTGCTGTGCTGGAGGCTAAAAGCAAAACCCTCCCGCTGAGGTGGCAGCCCCAGGCACCTGGGACATCCCTGGCTGGCATCAGCCAGCCCAACAACTCCCGTTTTTTATCCAAAATACAGCGTGGGAATGGTCTTGGGAGCGCTGGTCTCTATCCAGAGCTGTGAGAGACCACAACAGCCTGGAGAAAAGGAGGCTCAGAGGGGACACTGTGGCTCTGCACAAGTCCCTGACAGGAGGGGACAGCCGGGGGGGTCGGGCTCTGCTCCCAGGGAACAGGGACAGGAGGAGAGGGAACGGCCTCAGGCTGGGCCAGGGGAGGCTCAGGGTGGACAGCAGCAGGAATTTCTCCATGGAAAGGGCGCTCAGGCTTTGGCAGTGCCCAGGGAGGCTTGGATCCCCATCCCTGGAGTGTCCCAGGAAGGGCTGGAGGTGACACTCAGTGCTCTGGGCTGGGGACAAGGTGGGGATGGGGCACAGTTTGGGTTTGATGGACTTGGAGGTCTTTTCCAACCAAAATGATTCTGGGATTCTGGGAATTGCCACTTTTGGGTGTCACTGAGCCTGTGCCCACAACGGGATAAGAGGCAGAGCAGGCACTGCAAGGTTCTGCAAGACCTTAGAGACACCAGGGAGAAGAAGGCCAGAGAAACACAGTAATTGGAAATAAATGGAAATAAATGGGAAGGCTCGAGCTGCTGACACATGAAGGGAAATGGAAGTGGCACAAATTAGGCAGTGACTAATAGGACACTGCAAACAGAAGGAGGGTCACACACCAACAAGGAAAGGAAAGCAATTAGGGGGATCGTTAAGAGAAATGGAATGACTAATTGAGGGAAAGTGCCAGCTGAATGTCAGGAAATAATTCCTAAGTGGGTGCAGCTCAGGGCTGTGGAACAAGCCTGAAATGAGATTTCCTGAGCTGCTCAACCCTGAGTCAAACACTCAGAATCCACCACTGCTCTGGCCAGAGCCCTGAGCTGCTTCCATCGGAGCCTCTGCTCTTGTCACACTTGTTTTAAAAACAAAAATGATGTCAAAGTCCATAAAACAGCTAAATTTCCACTCAGCCTTGGCCACAGGAATCCTTCATTCCCTGAAACTCCTGGTCAGACCCAGACCTTTGGTTCCATAAAAAACAGCCATGGAAAGATCTCCAAACACTGATTGAACGTGTTTGCCTCCAACCCTTCCCTCTCCTGCAGTTCACGAAAAGCCAAATAACCTCCAATCCTGATTTTATCTTTATTGTCTGCCCTGGAAGGCGCAGTCATTTTCTGATTCATTTAATCCTGTGGCCAGTGCCAGCTCAATCCCTGGAATTGCCTGTCTAGGAAGCTGCTGCCTGCCCGGGATGGGTGCTCTGGTGTTTTCCAGCTCGGATGGAGCTGATTTCCACTTGTCTTTCCTTTCTCAAAGTCCCCCGTGCCCTGGGAATAGGAAAAGAGAAGTCCCAACAAAATTTATGGAATTGTGGGAATCAGAGAAAACTCCCAGCACAGGGAGTTTGTGTTGATCTGCAGTTTGACATCAAGAGATAAACAGAACTTCCAGACCTTTGCTTCCATCCCCGATGAACACAGGGCTGCTCTGAAACTCTGGGCTGGTTCCTGAAGTTTCCCAACCATTCCCACTGTCTCCGACCACACTGGCAGGAAAATTCCCTGCAAATCCAGCCCATCCTTGCTTTCCTTGCTGTGTCACATCTCTGTGTCCAAGGAAAACTGGAGGTGGCACTCAGTGCTCTGGGCTGGCGACAAAGTGGGGGATTAGTCAGGGCTTGGACTGGATGATCCTGGAGATCTTTAATTCCTGTTGTAGGGAACTTTTAAGATAAGGAGAGGTTGAGTCAAGAGCCCTGCAGATTTAACCAGCATGGTTAATGACACGTTCTCTGTTTATTTTGTTTAAGGTGGCAGGTTATATACAGTCCTATACAGTTTATAGCTAGAGCGACATTTTTATTGGCATTTAGCACTGGAAAAATGCAAACACACACTGTTTAATTTATTTTTAAGGTGGCTAAAGGATGTTCACTAATAATTGTTCTCAGTGATTTCTGGAAAACTTACTATTTTACATTACTGTTTTAACATTTAATATTTTTTTTGTGCCACAGGTAATTTTACCTGCACAGCAGCTTTAAGGCCTCAGGGCCCTCAAGGCCAAGCCTCAGGGCCAGGCCTCAGCCAGGCAGGCCTCAGCTGGGTAATTCACTGTCTTATTTAATATTTTATTCTAAGTACAGAATGAGACTCTTTCTTTCAGAAAATCTGCTACAGATTCCCAATAATTCTGGGATTCTGAAAGCTTTCCCGTATTGTTTCCAGATCTTGGAGAAGAGAAACCTCCCTGAAATTCCCTCCCAGCCTGCTGAAAATCCAGCTGCCTGTGGGATGTTTGAACTCCTGTGGTGGCCTGGGAGCAGAGCTAAAGGGTGACGGAGAACTGCCGCCCACAGAGGTGTCACTGTAGGGCTGATTCGCACAATAAAGTGAATTTCCCGGCGCTGGGAATTGGGAATACAGCTCAGCAGTGAGGAGAGAGGCTCCCTGGGGAAGGTGAGGCAGGCACAGGGCTTGGACAATTATCCAGGGACAATTCCCACCACGCTCCAGTGAACTCTGCCCTGCTCATCACCAGCCATAGCAAGAGGCAATTAACATTACTTAACTTTCGGCTGGTTTGTTTTTTTTTTCCCCTAGATTTGGTGTTGTTGACTCATTTAGGAGCTGCATAATTGCTTTGGAAAAGTGAAAGGCTTCCAATCAGCCAGGACAGAAACAGAAAAAAAATCACTGACCCTGCGATGGATATGGACTTTCCTCTGCCCTTCAGCTGTAGTTCCTCAAGCTGCTTTTCTGTTCATATTCTCATTTTTCCTTCAAGTGTAGCTCCTCAAGCTGCTTTTCTGGTCTTTTTCTCATTTTTCTTCAAGTGTAATTCCTCGAGCTGCTTTTCTGTTCATATTCTCATTTTTCCTTCAAGTGTGGTTCCTCAAGCAGCTTTTCTGTTCATATTCTCATTTTTCCTTCAAGTGTAGTCCCTCAAACTGCTTTTCTGTTCATATTCCCATTTTTCCTTCAAGTGTGGTTCCTCGAGCTGCTTTTCTGGTCTTTTTCTCATTTTTCTTCAAGTGTGGTTCCCCAAGCAGCTTTTCTGGTCTTATTCTCATTTTTCCTTCAAGTGTGGTTCCTCAAGCAGCTTTTCTGGTCTTATTCTCATTTTTCCTTCAAGTGTAGCTCCTCAAGCAGCTTTTTTGTTCATATTGTCATTTTTCCTTCAAGTGTAGTTCCTTGAACTGCTTCTCTGGTCTTATTCTCATTTTTAATGCACAGTAACTTTCTTGTAGCCTCAGAGTTTAAATTTTTTTCTCTGAAAACTGTTGTTATCCCTAATTTCTTCTTCCCTCCTTTCTGTCCCAGATCTTTCCTGGTAGTGGAGCAGCTCTGTTCCTGGAAAGGCCTCGCTGGAGCCATCAGGGGGCTGATTTCCAGCTCTCCCGTGGGCACACTCTGTGTCCAGCTGCTCCGTTCCCATCCCTGGGTGGATCTGCTCCAGAGCCACGTGCCCCCGTCTGCTGGCACTTGGTCCTGAGAGGAAAAACCAACGCTGAATTTTTCACTCTGCCCCTTTTGCCTTGGATTGTGTGTCCTCAGCTCCGTCCTTTCACGGTGTGGGCGTGAGCCTCAGGAAAGCCTGGAGAGGGATCCTTGGGAATTCTGTCCAGGAAAAGAGGTGGTGTGGTCATTGGAGCTTCTGTCCTGAACCACCCAGAGCACAGACCACGGTGTTGGATGGTGGGAACTGATAAATGGAGAGTTCCCCAGGGTAAAGGTCGCCCCATTCCTCAGGGAAAATCTCAAAGTGGCAGCAGGGATCTGTGACAGCTCTGGGATGTGCAGCGGGAGGCTCTAGGGTCTCTAACCTGATCAAACAGCCCAAAATTGCCTTTATTCCATGAAATCGTGGTGGTTTTTGGCTTGGCTTTATCCAGAAGTTACTTTAGGCGTGTGACAGTGCCTTGTGAGGGTGTCACTCCCCAGGCCCCCTCTGTGCCACAATTACAGGGCACAGCACAGCAGCTCGGGGGGTCCCTGGTCCTGATCCTACAGCTCCCAGAGATGAGAGTCAAAATTCCACGTGAGCTGCAGGTGCCTCTGAATTCCTGAGTGTCCCAGCACCCCAAACTTGCAGTGAAGTTCAGGAGAAGGCTCAGCCTGTGTTGAGCTCTGATTTATTCCTCAATGTTTTTCCTCAGGAGAAGATGAAAGGGGTGATAGCAACACTCACCTACGAGATCCACACAAACCTTCAGCTGCTTTGCCTCCCTCTCTTGTCTTAAAATGAATTGAAGCCACAGTGATGAACCTGCTTTACCAACCCTGGCCCCTGGCCAGAACCTCAAAATGTGGCTGCTCAGTTATTTTGGGCTTGGAATCCCCTTTCCTTTTCCATCCTTTTGGCTTCCCCCAGGCAAAGCAGAGTTTCAGGGGCAGGAGAAACACAAAAAAAGAAGTGGAACAGCTCTGCCTAATCTTGTCATCCTCTGTTCCTGGGAAGGGCCTTGCCCAGGATGTTTTATCCAAACCCTGGACTCCAGCTGCTGTTTATCCACGTCCTCAGGAGTCCCCTGGAGCACCGGGACAGTCTCTGCCCGGGGCCACCCCAGGATGTGTCTGAAATCCTTCGGCTGCCTGGAGTAGCAGAACCGGATTTTTATCAATGTAAGAGAGACGAGATTCTGTCCAAGATGTTCTAATAAAAACGAGAGTCTGCCCTGGGAACAAAGAGCCTCGTGAAAGGGGTTTTTTTCCAGCTCCTTCAGCACGGAGGAGCTGCAAACAAGGGGGTGCTGCTGCTGTGGAGGTGCTGACATTGTTCACGCCCTTCACACTTACAGCTGCAGCTCTACAGGAGGTTCCTGATCCTTTAGGGATGGAGGTTTTGCTTGGAGATGAACTTTGGTACTGATGGACTCAGTAAACACCTGATGGAACATGCAGCAGGGGCAGGATGTCGGTGAACAGTGAGGAAATGTGGATTTGTTTGTGGATTTGTCTGCACTGACACTCAGGGCACTGCAAGAATAAAACGTCTGCAGTTTCTGTTGTGGTTCAGTGTTGGCAATGCCATTATTTTGTTATTTTACTTTGTCTTATCTTATCATCTTCCCTTACTTTATTTTGTTTTATTTTATTCTCTGCGTTGAGAGAGGTCCAGCTAGGCAAATCCTGTCTGTCCAGAACGTCGTGGCTGATGGTGAAAGCATCACTTGTGAGCTGCTCCTGCTCTGATGAAATCCCCTTCCTGGACTGGAGCAAATTCCAGGTGCTCAGAGGGATGGAGCAGCTCTGCTGGGAGAGCTGGGATTGTTCACCTGGAGAGGAGAAGCTTTGGGGTGACACAACTGTGGCCTCGCAGGGCCTGAAGGAGCTGCAGGAAATACAGATTGAAGAGGCTGAAGGCTCAGGAGAGGGGGAAGAGGGAAGAGAGCAGTGGGGCCATTCCAGCCTCCAGTTCCAGCAGGGTGGCAGTGCTGGTGATGCTGAGCCCGTGGATAGTGGGGAAACACACCCAGGAAACGATGGGAATTTGCAGGTTTGGGCTGGGAATGCAGATGTCTGTGGTGTGGGTGTCCAGGTCTGGTCATAAATATCAGTTTGTGTGCGTCACCTCCAGCTGACAGCACACATGTGGTGACACGGCCTGGGCATCATTTCATGCCAACACACACAGATGTCATCTTCTAATTCTGATGAACGAGTTCTAACTCAGATCTAATCCAAAAAACTCTGCCAGGATGAATTTGATTTGCATGGACTTTCTGTTCATTCTCCCTTTAATGCCAAAACCCACTGGATATTGCCCAAACACCCATTTGAAATTAAAAGAAACGTTTTAAAAAAAATCTGCTTCATCACTGCATCACTTGGTCTCCGGGAGCTACAGGAGTTTTTCAAACCCATTTGAAATTTAAAAAAAATAATTTAAAAATTCTACTTCATCGCTGCATCACTTGGTCTCCAGGACCTACAGGAGTTTTTGCTCTAGAGATGCGAAGGAATTTCTTCTTGACTTTTCCAAAGCACTTTATCCAGAGGCACACAAATGGGAACGTGGCAGTGAAGTGTTCTGGTGCTGCCCCGGCTGTGACCCCACTGTTAAACAATTTGATCCCCTCCCAACATCCCCCTGATCCAGCTTTCCCACCCGGCCGGGGTGTTGATGAGGCAGGAGGTGGGGATGATGAATTGCTGGAGGTTTCCCTGCGGGATCAGCCCGCGCTGTGACGGATTCCCAACGTCAGCAGGCCGGGGAAAAACCTGGAATCCCAGAAAACACGGCCAGGTCCTGCTGGCCTGCTCTGGGAGCAGCAAACAAACACCAAATCCCGGGATAATGCCTGGAAAAGCTTCACCCTGGGCACGGGGCTGAGCTCCTGCTCCTTTCCTGCCGGGATTGGAGCGGGGCCGAGCTGGCAGCGCTTCCCTGCCTGCTTCAGAGCTTCAAAGGCTGCTGGTATTTCCTTTGAGTCATCTGGGTGAAGAGGCTGATATGGCTGGGCTCTGGGGCTGTGGGGAGATGTCAGAGCCTCTCTCTGTGCCTGCCTGGAGCTGCAGAGACCTCCAGGGATATTCCAGGGCTGGATTTGGGCTCTCCTGGGTACAAACTGCGATGGCTCCTGGCAGGAAAAGCTCCCCAGAAAAGGTCAAGCCAACAGAAAACCCCTGAAGAACGGATTTCACACCGTGGGTGAGGGTTAGGATGTTCCAAACCCCATACCCCAAAGTTTTGCAAACTTTCTCAGGTCCCTCTGCGATGTTTCCTGCTTCCAGACCAGCTCTGATGAACATTTCTGACCCTCTGAAGGTTTGGGAGCACTTACAGGACTTTTAAAGACAATTTAGTTGTCCCCGTGTGAACGAGTCGAAGTGAGTGTACAAAACACGTGGATAAACACTGGAGTTGGACTCCTGTGCCTGGCTGTGATCCGGTTTGGGTGGAATCCCATCGTTTTTTCAGCAGGAAACCCGCTGGGTGCTGTGATGGATGTAACAGGGATGGAGCCAGGCCTTTGCCTTTCGGGGTTTGTCCAGAGAGATCCAGGGAAGCTGGAGGAGTGACAACATCCACAGGGATCCTGCAGAGAGCTGGATGGAGTCATTTCCACCCCTCACTCCCAACTTCCCCTGTGATTCCCCGAGTTTCTGCCAAGACAAACAAACCCCTCTTTGCCGAGGCTTTCCCGATCCTCCCTGTGACACCAGAACTCTTCAGGGGAGACAAATGGGGAGTTCCTGATGACTCTCCTGCTGCTGCTTCCTTCCACACCCCTCCGAGGTGCCAGGAGCTGCTTCCTGCCCCATCCAGTTGCCTTCACTCCGGATGGAGTTGGGGAAAATAAATGGAAACCCCAGCAAAGCTCCCGTGTGCTGCTGAGGGAGCTCTGCTGGTCATTAAAGGGCAACTGCTGCCGAATTCCAGTTTTATTTCCTGGGAAACCAAGTGAACCAACAGGGCAGAGGTGCAGCGGGAAGAGGTTGGATGGAGCTCCCTCACTGCTCCTGTGGCAGTGGGAGAAAACCTTTCAGAGAGAATCTGGGGAATGGGAATTGCTCTGCTACTGATTTCCTGGCCATAACCTTCCCACATTTCCTCTCCTCTTGGATTAAAAAAATTGTTCTGATTCTGTTCCTCTGTTTCTGCAGGGAGCAGCGAGGACCAGGACCTCGAGAGGTTTTTTTGGTCTTTAAGTCCTGTAGATGGATAGAAATTTAAATTCATTTGTCAGACACCGAACCTGGTGCCAAGCAAAGGGATGGAGCCGGGAGAGGTCATCACAAAATTATGTCTCACTCTGGATTGTGCCAGAAATTCCCTTTGGTTTTCCCTCCGTGGTGAGAGGCTCTGTTTACGTCAGGATCTTCAGCCTTTCTGCACCAGGCTGGGAAGATCACACAAACCCTGGGATGAGGCTGATGCTGTCCAGGGTCTCGGCCAAACCTGCTGTACAATTCCCGCGGATTCCCGCACGTCCCGAGCGTCTCCGGATGAATTTAAGATGTTCAGGATGGAGGAGACGTGGAAAAAGGGGAATAAAGCATGGATGATGTCCTGGAACATCAGTGGAACATCCATCCTGCAGGAGGAGTTCCTAATTCCATTCATATCCCCGGGTGGCACCACCAAGTGAGAGAGGAGAAAACTTCCAGCAGCTCCTTGTGGTTTCAGCTTCAATGACCCTGATCCTCATTCCCACCTTCCTAATTTATTTTTTTAATTTAATTCTTTTTATCATCTAAAATGTTACTAATTCTTGTCTGCTCTTCTTCTGATCAGCCTTCAGTCGGAAGGCAAAAAGGAGAATTCCAGAAAACAGCTCCCAGCAAAAAGATGGGACATAAAGAAAGTTGTCAGGGGGGTTTTTATACACCTGACCAAACTTTTACCTCCATGGACAGGGTGGAAACTTTTTCCAGCTCTTCTGCACACCTGAACAGGAGGAAAAGTCTTTTATTCTGTGATTTTTTTTTTTCCACAGAGTTGTTTCCATCTCCTTTAAATTAAGTTCTGGACAGAGGAAATCAGCACTAAAAACCTTTATGGATTTGTCAGTCTTGTCAGAACCAGGAATCAGTAAATGCCTTCGAAATCTTGCCTTTATACAGAAAACAAAACTATTTTTCCTTATAGATTTATCTTAGTGCCACAGTTTAATTTTTGTGTCTAAAGTCAGAAATCACCAGTTTTTATGGATTTACCTCTCAGATTATGAAATATCCCTCCTGGCCCTTAGAAATGCATTGATTTTTTTTTCTTCTTTTTTTTTTTTTGGCAAACAGGAAGAGATATCACCCCATCATAACTGACTTTTGGTTTTCTTTTCCATTAAGGGCTTTGTCTCCTTAGGAAAAGCAGGATATCCAAAAAGTCCGTTCTATTCATTTTTTTTTTAAAGCATGATTTTCCTCATTACCTGTAATTTCAGATCCCAGCTGGGATTTCCAGGAGTTCTCTGAGCTCTAACTCCGAAACGCTGCAGGATTAAAAACACAAGGGGCAATTTCCCAGAGCGCTGAGCAGCCCTGAGCTCTCCCCAGCGCTCACAAAATCCAAACTTTCCCTGGATGCAGGATGAGAATTTCCCTTCCCTGGTTGCAGGATATGGATTTCGTGTTGTTTTCCTATTAAAACACTTTGGGAGTCTCGACCTTCATTCCCTACATGGTCAGATATGAAGACAATTCCCTGCTCGGAGCTCTGCCAGCTGATGGCCCAATCATTCCTCAGGGCCGTGTACTCCATGCCTTGAGGATGGAAATCCCAGAGGATGACTTGGATTTCTACCCCAGTTTTTACAGATTTACCTCTCAGATTATGAAATATCCCTCCTGGCCCTTAGAAACTCATTGATTTTGCTTTTTTTTTTAATTTTTTGTGGTAAACAGGAAGAGATATCACCCCTATCATAACTGAGTTTTGTTTTTCTTTTCCATTAAGGGCTTTGTCTCCTTAGGAAAAGCAGAGACACATCCAAAGGTCCTTTCCATATATTTTTTAATGCATGATTTCCCTTATTATCTGTAATTTCAGATCCCAGCTGGGATTTCCAGGAGTTGTCCTGAGCATGGAGCCAAGCCCAGCCCCACTTGGGGTGGGGGATTTTTAGGGATCCCTTGGAGAGCTGCTGGAAAGGCACCTGCTGCTGCTGCCTGACAGGAAACTGTAACAGGAGCTGAGGGGAATCACCTTTCCCAGGCAGGGGAACACAAGGTCCATCCCCAGGGAATACCAACAACAGCAGCTCTGCAGCAGGAAAACAGAAGTTTGAACGTCCTGTAATTCCAGGTGCTGCCTGGCCTCTGACAAATTAATTATTAGACAGCGCTGCCTTGTCGATATTGCAAAAATTCCCTCTAATTGCACGTTGCTTCTTCCCTCTCGTTCCAGCTTTTCCTCTGCCTGCATCCACGGGAACATTTTTCCTCACAATTCCCTCTCTGTGAGCTCACACATCCCACCCCGGTGTGCTGGGAAATGAACCTTTCATCTGAGAGGGAGGAATTCCTTCCAAAGCAATAAGGGAAGAGCTGCTCCTCTCTTGGAAGCAGGTGGAAACATTTTTGCAGCAGCCATTTCATTTCTTTCCCCTTTGTTAATTTTTTTTCCTACCTCATTAACAGGGTTTAAAGTTAATTACGATATTCCAGAGCCTGTTGCCAGCAAAGCTCCAGCAGGGACTCAGTGCAGCCTCTGGTCCATTCTAAGGCAAATTTTCCCTTCTCTCCTGAACAACTGCAGGGATAATAAATAAAAAAAAAGCTTCTCCAGTGCATTCAAATTTCCCTTCCCACCAGCAGTTGTGAGTCATGTCCAGGCACAGAGGTTTTCCTTGGGGAATGGAGGAGCTCCTCCAGCCCGAGCTGCTCAACACCCTCAATCATCCCAACCGTCCCCTCAGAGCCCACCCCTGCGGCTCTACAATAATAAAACAAATGTTCACTCCCCCCCAGGTGGATTCCTGATTTTCTTAAATCTTCTTCCAGGAAAGGCCCTTTGGGCTGCCCTTTTTGTGTTCTCTGCTCTCCTGAACTACAGGAACAAAAGGGGTTTTAATCAATATCTCCCAACTCTTCTGAGCCTGGAGCAAAGCGAGGCGCAGGGACCAGGTGCAAAGGTGTGGGTTGTGAATTCGGGTGTGGGTTGTGAATTTGGGTGTGGGTTGTGAATTTGGGGGCAGGCAGGCACAGAATTGCTGGCATTAAGGAATCAAAATGTGCAGAAGTGGATGAATGAGCCAGGAAAATCCAGAGCATTCAGGGAATCCCCTGCCTAAAGGAGAGAACCCCGGGATTTTCCCTGTTCCTCTGCTGCAGAAAGGATGGCAGAGGAGNTTCCTCTGCTGCAGAGAGGATGGCAGAGGAGCCTTCCAGACCTTTCCCTGCCCCAGGATTTCCCCTGTTCCTCTGCTGCAGAAAGGATGGCAGAGGAGCCTTCCAGGCCTTTCCCTGCCCCGGGATTTTCCCTGTTCCTCTGCTGCAGGAAGGATGGCAGAGGAGCCTTCCAGACCTTTCCCTGCCTCGTGGCTCTTCCATCTCTCTGGCTGTGCATCCATAACACCTCTGAGGTCACTGTGGTGGCTCAGGAGCAGGAATCCCGGGATTAAAGGAACATTTCCTGTGAAAGGAATTCCCTTTCATGGATCACCGATCCCTCCTGCACTCCAGAGCTGTTCCCTGTCCTTGTTGCAGGGCTCATAACCAAGCTCCTGCCCCAAAGAGGGCTCCAGGCAGGAATATTTTGTTGCTTGCCCTCCCCTGTGGCACTGACAGGATTTGAATCCCCCCAGCTCCAGGCCCTGCACAAATTTGGAAAGATTTTATCTGCAGAAAAACATCAAACAGCTGAGGGCTGGAGCAGACGCTGGAATTCCTCCCCCCACAGCGAAATTCCTGTGAACTGGGGTCTCCCACATCTCCCACAAAAGCTGCCGATTTCTTTTATAACAACAACAATAACCCAGACTGTGAGGATTGGGTAATTAATGAGCTTGAAACCTTTGGGGGAAAGAAAAGCAGGGGTGGCTTGGCTGGTGGTGACAGAGCTGGGGCCAGAGCCACGACCTCCTGCTCCCACTGTGGCTCTGAAGGAGGAGGTTGTTACTCTTGGCACCACATTCCAGAGAGATGCAGCCACTCCGAGCTCCTTCACCTGCTCCAAAAAACATCCACGTCCATGGCTGGGAGCTCGGGCTGCCAGCAGGTAGAGGAGAGGGGTGCTGTTTATTTTAGTTCAGCTTGTTCAAAGCCTCATAATTGCTTTTCATATGGCTGAATCCATGATTATTTATTTTGGGCTTCGAGCAGGATTTTCCCTTTTCAAACTGCACCCACTTGAACTCGGCAGCTGCCTTAACTCATGCAATAGGAATGAGCTGAGATTTCCAGGGAAAGGGAATGCAAACCTTCCTGTGAAATGTTTCTTTACCAGGGTCTAGCAGCTCCAGCCACCCTGGAACTCTCAATGTGGACAGGGAAAAGGCTCTTTTCCAGATGGAAAGTCTGGGATGCACTGCCTGATATCAGACACTGGGTCTGTCCCACACCTCAGCCAGACCCTCAGGAAATTATTTAAGATGCTCTGGAAACTAAAGGAGTTGAGTTGCTCTCCAGTGACAGGGACAAGGGTTCCTTCCCCACAGTTACTTCTTGTTTTTTGGGACAAAACCTGGTGCTCCATCAGTTCTTGGTGGTGACAGCTCCTGCCCTGCCCGAGGCCAAGCTGTGTCACCCACAAGACGTGTCCCCAGCCCCAGTGGGGACATTGTGTTGCTGGGGTCTCCTCAATCTCTCTCTTTCAGCAGCGCAGGAGCAGTTTAGGAGACAAAACCAAAGACCTGTGCAAATGTCTGCTGAGAAACAAGGGGTGACAGACAAAAATTCCTGTTCCCTGTCCCTGTGGTGTCACACACAGAGGTGCTGCTGCTGGACCACACCTGAGCCCTGAGATCCAGAGCAGCAGAGACACAAACCTGCCCTGAGTGCCCTGGGACGTCCCCAGGGTCCTGTCCCTGCATGTCCCGGCTGATCCTGCAGGAATGGGGCTGCTGGAATTCCCAGGGATNATCCCGCTGGTTACATCCCCAATGGGACTGGGCTGACTCGGGGATTCATCAAACACAGGGACAGCAGGGAGAACGGGGAGGTTAAAAATCGGGATAAAATGCTCCTGCTGGGGAGCAGATGGAGCAAAGGAGGTGGGACGAGGCCAGCCCAGCCCGGCAGCTCCCTGCTCTCACTGCAGAAATCACACTGGCCCCTGCCCACGACTGGCTGAAGTCGATTTGTTTGCATCTGCATTTGTAAAATCCCCCCCCCAAATCCTGTGCAATTCCATGAAATTCCTGCCTGCTGCTGTCTGGCTGGGCAGCAGAGCTGCCAGGCACGGGGATTTTAAGATCACCTCCTTTCACAGAGCTTTAAAGAGCCTCCAGCCCTGACTCCCAGGGACCTGGCAGTGGTGGGGAGAAGAGCTCAGAGCGATTTTTGGGAGAACGGGAATCTCAGGAGAGAAGCCAGAAACCCCATGGATGAAACTGCAGCGACCTGGAGGGAGGAATTGTGCCCCAAGAGAGTCGAGTGGCATTTCTGCCTGTTCCCCTCCCAAAATCCCACCCCAGGTCCACATTTACCCCCAGCCCTGCGTTTGGGCAGTGCAGCATCTCCCTCCCCGCTCCACCTGCTCCTCCAGGACACCTTTCCCAACTTTCCCACTTCCACCAGAAGGTTACACGAGTGATTATGAAACCAAGATGGTTTTGACCTTTGCAGTGGGGGATCAGTGGCTGGGCAGGGCGCAGTTCCCCGCAGGAATATTTAACGGGCACAGCAGGAAGGTTGCACGGATTTCTCTCACTGTGAGGAGAGGGCCGGGAGCCAGCACGGTGTTGTGCTCACCTCAAGCATTCAAATCTTCATTTTTATCTTGGTTTACCCGGCCTGGCCTTGTGCCCTGCCCTGGGGAGCACCTCAGCTGCAGGAGTGAAGCCAAGAGATTTTCTTTTTTTGGGAGGGGAGAAATACTCCTAGAACTGGAAATGTGACTGGAGGAAACTTCTCTCAGGGATTTCTTTCGCTCAGAGATGGACACGGGTGACTCTGAGATAAAACCACAGGCACAAGGGTTGGATCCTGGAGAATTTCTCTTCTGCAGCAGCATCTCCAGTGATGCAATCAAAAAGTCCTCAGAGAGGCACAAGGATGGATTTTTTTTTTTTTTTTAAGGCACAAAGCTGAGCCTTTGATACTTTCTGCTGAACTGAGGGAGAAAATTCCTGCTCGCTGAGGAATGGGGAGGAATTCTGGAGGATACAAGGTTCTAAAAACGCCGAGTCTGTGCCTCCATGGAAAAGGTTCATAGTGGGAGTAGGAGAGGTAGGAATTGCAGGTTCTCTGGTCCCAAATCCCAAATATTCTGCCGGGAGCTGCGGGAAGGGGCGAATTTGAGCTTGCCAGGGCTAATTTTAGCACGAGACAGCCTTGCACCATTTCCCTCAGGGCTGGCAACATCCAGAAAAAAATTAAAATAAAATCAACCCCAGATTAAAACCACCCAATTACGGCAAATAAAAACACTCGTCAGAGATGTAATCTCAGTGCCATTAAATCACAAAGGCCCGTGCCCAGATAACATCTCCGAGCTGGGTGCCGCTCACAATAGCCCAGCTAAAAGCAATCGCTGGCATTGTTTAAAGGACTTAAACAGGCGTTGGTTAAGGGGTTAAACAGGGTGTCCTGGGTTGTAGTATAGAATCTGCAGAAGTATTCTATCACCACCTTCATGAGCCGTTTGCTGAAGCAGTGTTTCCCAGACCCCTCCCCTTGGACTGTCTTCTGTTAATGGCCCATCAGGTGCCTTGCTGTATGACTCATAGATAACTGCCTCCGGGAGCAATCACTTGCTAATGGGCCATCAAGACTCTTCTGCATCACTCACCATCCCATTGTGAGATGCTCCGCCCAGGGGGAGGGAGAGGGGCAGTCTCACTTGGATATAATCAGGGATTTGAGCAGCCCCAGCAGGACTGAATTCCCAGAGGACTGGAGCTACCAGACCTGTCTACGGGATCACTGCTTCAGGAAGACCACCTCATCTGGACTGCTTCCATCACCCGGATCAGGTTGTATTCTGACTCTGTCAGTGGTCTTTTGTATTACTGGATTTATTTTTTATTCTACCTTGTTTTCTTTTTCTCTTATTAAACTTTTTTTTTCCTGACTTGGAGCCTCTCACTTGGTTTGTTTTCAAACCACTACACAGGGGTTGGTTAAGGAGTTAAATAGTGGTTGTCTAAGGGGTTAAACAAGGATTGATTAAGGAATTAAACAGGGTTTGTCTAAAGGAGTTAAACAGGTTGTTTAAGGAGTTAGACGAGGCTGTTTAAGGGGTTAAACAGGGGTTGTTTAAGGGGTTAAACAGGGGTTAAGGAGTTGAACAGGGGTTGGTTAAGGAGTTAAACGTGGGTTGTTTAAGGGGTTAACAGAACTTGTTTAAGGAGTTAAACAGGGGCTGTTTAAGGGGTTAAACAGGGGTTGGTTAAGGAGTTAAACAGGGGTTGGTTAAGGAGTTAAACAGGGGTTGGTTAAGGGGTTAAACATGGGTTGTTTAAGGAGTTAAACAGGGGCTGTTTAAGGGGTTAAACAGGGGCTGTTTAAGGAGTTAACCGGGTTTCTTTAACGAGTTAAACAGGGTTTTTCTGACATTGCAGAGGGGCTGGAATAGGGGGCCTTTCCCTTCCAGGGGCTGCTGTGCCTTCAGGGCCAGTTCATGCACGAGAAAATGAGAAGGGAATATAAAAGGTGGGATGTGCTGAGGAATTCCCCCAGGCGAGGGAATGACTTCAGCAGGGTTCCCATCACGGCCAGGCCGAGAGGGAGCCAGCGGTGGGAAAGCGGAGAGGGAATTCTGCTGCTCACCTTCGTGCCTCCCACCCTTCTTCCACCAGAATCAACCCCCAATTAAACAAATCAGTTGATGGTGGCCAATTAAACAGCTGTCTTTGCATGGTCTGGGGGTGGCGGCGCCCAGGACTGTCGGTGTGATGGGTTTTCTCAAAGCCAGTCACTTTTTAAGGATCCTCCGGCCCCCAAATCCTGCAGAACTCACTCGGTGACTTTCCTTTAGGGCAGATCCATTCACTTCCACGCTCAGGGCAAAACCCCCGTGGCAATTCCCGCTGCAACTGCCCAGTGTCTGTGTGAAATGGGATCACTGATGGCACAGCCAGGCTAGAGCTCTGCAGTGAATCCCAGCAATTAACCCAAGCCACTTTTGAATCGTTATTTTCTTTTTCCAGCAAGGTTTTTAGGGAAAGGATGGGACCCAAGCCACTTTTGAATTGTTATTTTCTTTTTCCAGCAAGGTTTTTATGGAAAGGATGGGACCCAAGCCACTTTTGAATCGTTATTTTCTTTTTCCAGCAAGGTTTTTAGAGAAAGATGGGAACTCTTATGCTGTACCCACAGAGAAACCCAAACTTTTTTAGGACTCTCTTGTGAAGTTGCTCCAAAACAACAGACAGACACCAGTGAGTGAATGTCCTCTAAATACGCCTGGAGAAATAAGGAATTGTTGACAGTGTTTCATTGAGGCAAACCAGAAAATTGTGGGCACGATCACTGCAAAGGTCCATGGAATCCAGGAGGGAAAGGTGATTAAACCAAATTAACCCCTCTTGGCTTTGCCCCAGGGGAAGAACATCCCTGCAGCACCACCGTGGCCATCCCACCCTGCAGCAATTCCTCCTCAACCCGTCCCCTCGGAGCTGAGGCAAAGCTCAGCAGCCACTCAGCTATTTTGGGTTTGATACGAGGCAGGTTTGATAAGAAAGCTCTCAGGAAAAACCAAATTTCCTCTTGGACTCAGCACATATTCCGGCACCCGGCGTTCCTTTTCCTATCAGCTCATGGAGCAGCCTTCTAAAATTAGGAGTGAGGTGGGGGTCTGTCCTCCCTGCACACAGGGACTCCCCCTGGGGGCACAGCAGACCCTCGTGGATGGAGAGGTGGAGAGGGCAGAGCTCCCTGTGTTGTTTTCATGGAATATCTCCCGTATCCATGGCCATTATTTGTGGGAGTCAGAGCTTTACACCAGGGCAGGTGCCACGTAATTTGCCTCCTGCTTAATGGCGCCAGGAGTTGTCTGAGCAGCTCAGGACGCTGGGAGAAAGGCAGCGAGAAGGTTTTAAATCATAAGCAAAAAGGTTTTAAATCAGTGTCATTTTTTGGCATCAATTCAGCCCAAATTCGGTGCATTTGTCTCAGAATCATCCTCGGCCTCACTCCGTGAGTGTGCAACTCCAGCCCAGGCTCCTGGGAATTTGTGGCTGCATCGAGGTGGCCCCACTGCACCTGGCTGGTGTCCCCTCCGAGCTCTGGGTGGGGGGGATGGAGCAGGAGCCCCTCAAAAACCCCCAAATTCCCCTTTGCAGCCTGCCAGGAAACCAGATCTGGGGGCAGGACAAGGGAGCCCTGCTGGCAGCACGGGGGCTCAGGGGTCACTGGCAGGGACAAGCCGAGAGGGAGGCGTGGGTTGGAGACAGAGATCTCCTGTGCTCGTGAAAACCCTGCTCAACGGTGGGAAAAACAGCAAGGAGAAGGAAAAAAACAGTGATAGGCATCTTTTATCTGAGGCTGCTCCTGCTCTCCCCCTTTTCCTCTGCCGCCCTCACGTTGTGTCACCGTCACCTGGGCTCAGCAGCAGCGCTGATTTATGGCTGAGCAGCTCAGTGTTTGGCCCGGGGACAATGAATCCCTGGAGCTCAGCTGTGCCAGCAGTGTCGTGTTCCACACAGAGTGCTTCGCTTTCCACCGGGGTCGTCGCTCCTGCCCGGCAGTTTCCTTCCCCTTGGTCTGCTCGAAAACACAGTGGCTGCTTCCCTGCTGGAATCCCCTGCTGGAATTCCCTGCTGGAATCCCCTGCTGGGACTGCAGAGGTTAAAAACTCTGGATACTCTGCAGCTGCACGGGGAGGACCAGAGCATCCTCCAGCCCTGCTGCACCAGGTCCTGCTCCGCTCACTTCCCCTTCCCACCTTCACAGCACCCTCGGGTGGGATGAGCTGGGGACCTGTGGGAGCTTTAGGGAAGCTCCAGGGTCAGGCAGGAGCTGTCCCAGGCAATCCCCCCAGAACAGGCACTGAAAGCAGAGTGAATCCCCCCAGATTGGGCACAGAAAGCAGAGTGAATTCCCCCAGGGAAGCAGAGTGAATCCCCTCGAACACGCACAGAAAGCAGAGTGAATCCCCCAGATTGGGCACAGAAAGCAGAGTGAATTCCACCAGGGAAGCAGAGTGAATCCCCCCAGACTGGGCACAGAGTGAATCCCCCCAGAGCAGGCACAGAGTGAATCCCCCCAGAGCAGGCACCCCCAGGGTCAGGATGGGCAGCAGGCTGGGTCCGAGCCGGCAGCCGCAGGAGGAGCGATCCCTCCCCGCTCTCCGCATCCCTCACACCCTCCCCGCAGCCTCGCCACTTCCCCGCAAGGAATTTCACAAATTCCTCTGCCGCCAAACGCAGTTTTTGGTGAGGATCGTCACTTTCCAAGCTCTTGCCAAGAGCCTGATCAGGCCGGGCCGCTGAATTCCAGGGCATTGGTGACAAACCTCTGGGCAGGCACGGGAGGGCCAGCATCCCGCTCCTCACAGTGCTCAGGAAAGTCTCCCATGCCCGAAAAGCCCGGCTGTTTATTCCAATTATGTCAGTTGGGCTGATAAAAGTGATTATTTCTCTCTCCCAGCACCGCTTTCTCATTGATCCCACAGGCCGCTCTTCAAATGTCACTCAGCGAGGAGGGAGCACACATCCAATTATGAAAAGGGAAAAGATCAGCCTGATGACAAAGCACCAGGGCCAGTGGGGCGTGAAACCAATGAGATCTGTCTGGGTTTGACACCCTGCAAGTCCAAGGAGCCCAGACTGAGGCATTTTGGGGCTCTCCCCTCCAAAAAAATACAAACTGAACTGTGCCTGTAACATCTCTCAGGTTTGGTGTTGTGTTGGTTCCAATACGAAACCCTGAACCTTGAATCCAATAATTACTCCAAAGCACAGGTAAAGTCATGCAAACCTCAAAAGCCAGTGAGACTTGGGGTGATGGAATTTATTTTTATGTGAGGCAAATTCCTGCCCTTTTTTTTAACCTGTGGTCACTTATCCAACTCATTCATGGCTGTGAAGTCAAAAATCATCTCAAGCCCTGGGCTCACCTAAAAGCTGAGCAAAGATTGCCAAAGAGGAAATCAAGGGAGAAAATCCAGGAACAAAAATCAGCCTTGCCCTGCTTCCTCCGGCACGGCCTCGTACCCAAACAGGCTGAGATTTCTTTGAACAGAATACAGCAAAGACAAAATATCGAGCTGTAAACTCAGGGCTGGCTGATCCCTGCACCCTGGGCCACAGATTTCCAGAGCCCTGGAGCAGCCTGTGGAGAGGGATTGCCAGAGATGGGATGCTGGGGATAAAACACGTGTTGCAGAGCAGAGAACTCACCTTTGTCTGTCTCAGAGCGAAGGTTTCCCAGCACATCCCCAAATCTGCTCCTGCCAGGGCCCAGGGCTGCCTGCAGGGCTGAACATCTGCAGGGTGAATATCCCTATGTTTGATGGGATAGGGGAATTAATTCTTTGGGAATCCTTGGATTTGGTGTCAGAAACAGCCCAGCAAAGTCACCTGGTCACCACCTGACACCTCACAGCTTCCTAGAGCTGTCACATCAGCTCTTACAGGAAAAAAAAAAGGGGAACAGGGAGCTGAGGGTGAGGTGCAGTTCCCATAATTTCTGCTTCTCCTTCTGCCTGTGCTCCTCACTCCCAGTGCTGCACCCCCTCCTCATCCCTGCTTTTCCAGGAGCTCTTGGCCGTGTTTTCCCCGCGAGGTGAGCGCTGCTGGCCCGGGGCAGAGGGTGGGAATGGATATTGCACCCAGGCCGTGTTCCCTGAGGGTGGGAATGGATATTGCCCCCAGGCCGTGTTCCCTGAGGGTGGGAATGGGTATCACACCCAGGCCATGTTCCCTGAGGGTGGGAATGGATATCACCCCCAGCCCGTGTTCCCTGAGCCCCACAGCCCTGTGGGGGTGAGCTCTGTGAAGGCCTCGGTGCCCCAAACTGAGCCCAGCGGGTCCCAGCTCAGCCTGGCTGTGTGTGTAGGCAGCCATGGCCCCCTTTATCTGATTTATTTTACAGGCAGGGGAAGCTCCAGGTAATTAGCTCAGGTCATTAGCTCCTCCCAGCGCCCCTGCTTTCCCAGATGTCTGCAGAGGGAGGAGGCGACTCCTGGATCTCCTGTTTCTTGTCTCTTCATATTTAAACCTCTGCAGCGTGTGGATGCGGAGGTGGAGTGTGGGAAGATCCCTGCTGGTTCAGGGAGACACTTCACAGCGCTGGAACTGCCTTTAATCTCGTTTCCTGGTTCCAGCACCTCATCTGCCCCTCTGGTTAAAACCACAAAACTTCCTCCCTTCTCTATAAATATCCCCAGCACAGCCGGGGCATGACATGGACACCCAGTGGTGTGGGGACAGTGGGGCAAAGACAGCAAAAAGTTGAGAACCTGGCCCTGGCACCTGGCCCTGGCACCTCAGTACTGCAGGAAAATGAGGCAGAATCATGAAATCAGAGCCCAAGAGCTGAGGAGTTTCAAACAAGATTCAACATCGATAAGTGTTTAATTGCTGACAGGGGCAGGAATCTGGCAGTGCGTGTGCTGTGGGAGGGACACAGAGCTGCATCCAGCCAGGGAGCAGCCCGCAGCATCGGGGTGATCTGGGCGAAAACAATCCTTTCTTTTCTCCCTTTCCGAGGTACGGGGCAGCTTTAGAACCGCAACCTCCAGCCGCCACCTCTGACAGCACGCAGGGCCAGCAGGGCGGGGTGTGTCTCTGGGAGAGCTGTGCTGCCTCAGAGCCACGGCAGGAATGAAACTCTAGAGGCAGCGTTATCTCCCGTCAGGATAAAAGGAAGTTTTCAGGATTCCTCAGCCCTTATTTAGCGAATTTGTTTGTTTTGGAGGGAAATGCCTGTGCTAGTGCCTGGCTCTGAACACATGCCTGGCTGCAGCGTGGCCGGCCACAGTGTCCAGCGGTCACTCCCTGCCCGGTCACTGCTCCCAGGGCAGTTCGGGGCTGTCTCTACCCTTGACCAGCTCTGGGATTTCTGTGACTGCTTCACTTGGGGTGCAGCGACAGCACTGAGCAGGGGACTGCCAGGGCTGGGGACCGGGGTGACATCCTGTCACGGGGTGTCACCAACCACCGTGGGGTGCCAGGAGTTCTCCACTGCCAGGAGCCCCAGAGCCCTCGGGATTTTCCTGGTGCTCTGTGACACGCAGGGAGCACCCAGGGAGCACGGGCGGGATGGGGACACCCCCGGGCAGGCAGCGCAGGGACATTCGCGACACAGGGAGCGCTCGTGTGGCGCTGCGGGCAGGCGGCACCGCCACACGGCAGCGCGCAGGGTCACCCCGGGGCGGGGCGGGGGGGACGGGACAGGAGAACACCGTGAGCGAGGGGAGCACAGGCGGAGCGGGGACACGGCGGGGATGCGGGGCGGGGACACGCGTGGGGCAGGCGGGGGTGGCCGCGGGGTGCGGGGGGGGGGGTTCGGGGTGCGGTGCCGGCTGCCATTGGCTGCTGCGGGCTGATGTCACGGGCTGCTGTCACTTAAAAAGCTCCGCGGCGCCTAACGGGCTGGGACACGGGCTGGGACACGGGCTGGGACACGGGCTGGGACACGGACGGGACACAGCCGGGACGGGACGGGAGCGGTGCCCGGTGCCCCAGCGGAGCGGCCCCGCACCCGTCCCCTATGCGCGGCTGCCGGGCTGCCGAGCCCTGAGCACAGCCGAGCTCCCCCCGCGCCGCCCCGGGGCCGTCGCCGGGCCATGGCCGAGGCGGGGACGACGGAGCTGCCCGGCGGCAACGCCAGCGCCAACCAGAGCGCCGCCGACCCCACGGTGTCGCGGGACGTGTGGACGGTGGGGATGGGCATCCTGATGTCGCTGATCGTGCTGGCCATCGTCTTCGGCAACGTGCTGGTGATCACGGCCATCGCCCGCTTCCAGCGCCTGCAGACTGTCACCAACTGCTTCATCACCTCGCTGGCCTGCGCCGACCTGGTCATGGGGCTGGCCGTGGTGCCCTTCGGCGCCTGCCACATCATCATGGAGACCTGGAAGTTCGGGAACTTCTGGTGCGAGTTCTGGACCTCGGTGGACGTGCTGTGCGTGACGGCCAGCATCGAGACCCTGTGCGTCATCGCCGTGGACCGCTACTTCGCCATCACCTCCCCGTTCAAGTACCAGAGCCTGCTGACCAAGGGCAAGGCGCGCCTGGTCATCCTGGGGGTGTGGGTGGTGTCGGGCCTGACCTCCTTCCTGCCCATCCAGATGCACTGGTACCGGGCGGACCACGAGGACGCCGTCAGGTGCTACAAGAACGAGATGTGCTGCGACTTCTTCACCAACCAGGCCTACGCCATCGCCTCCTCCATCATCTCCTTCTACGTGCCCCTGGTCATCATGGTCTTCGTCTACGCCAGGGTCTTCCAGGTGGCCAAGAAGCAGCTGCAGAAGATAGACAGGAGCGAGGGGAGGTTTCACACCCAGAACAAGGAGCAGGAGCAGAAAGGGGGGGCCGGGCACCGCCGCTCCTCCAAGTTCTTCTTGAAGGAGCACAAGGCCCTCAAAACGCTGGGCATCATCATGGGCACCTTCACGCTGTGCTGGCTGCCCTTCTTCATCGTCAACATCGTGCACGTCATCCAGGACAACATCATCCCCAAGTACGTGTACATCCTCCTGAACTGGCTGGGCTACGTCAACTCTGCCTTCAACCCCCTGATCTACTGCCGCAGCCCCGACTTCAGGTACGCCTTCCAGGAGCTGCTGTGCCTGCGCCGCTCCGCCCTCAAGATGTACGCCAACGGCTACTCCAACAGCAACGGCCGCAGCGACTACAACGAGGAGGACACCGGCTACCCCCTGGGCACGGATAAAACCTGCGACTTGCTCTGCGAGGAGGGCTCCTTCCCTCGCCCCGAGGACTTTTTGCACGGCAAAGGTACTGTGCCCCGCGGGGAGGGTGCTGGGGGCGCTGGCGCGGCGCGAGGGGGTCGCACGGAGGAGGTTTTCCGAGGAAAATCCGCCTCCTTGAATAGCGGTTCTTTTTTAGAGAGCGCCTAAATCCCAACAGCTGCCAGAAACAAACCCTAAAGTCAAACTGCAAAAAGCGGGGCTGGCCCCTGGCAGGGCGGAGGGGCTGCTGGCAGCCCCCCTGGTTTGGGGCACGGCCTGGGGGTCCCTGGGCGGGCTGGGGGATGCGAGGCCGTGCAGAATGCTCGTCCCCGAAGGGATTTTCCGGCCGTGGCCGGGGCTGAACCGGCCTGGGGCTGAACTACCTCATGACCTTGCTGGGAGCCGGAGCGGGGCTGGGCCCCCCCTGCACCGCTGGGACTGCTCCCGGTGCCCTTCTCACAGCCCCACCGGCGGCTGTGGCAGCGCCCCAGGCCAGGAGGGCACCAGGGCCGGGGGTGAAGGGATTTTCCAGCCCGGGGCATTTCGCGGAGAGCGCAAAAACCCCCTGAATTTGATCTGCGCCAAAGCGGCGGGGAAAGGGATGCAGGGAGCGGGGCTGAGCGCGGCTCGGCGCTGGGACAGTTCGATCACCGCCCAGAAAAACTGCGAACGCCCCGCGGGGTTTCGTTTTGCCAGGTGCTACAGGACTTTTCTGCAGGAAAAATAATAATAATAATAATAGAAACAAGCGGAGCGTTCGCCCAGAATGCGAGCGTGTGACTGTGGCACTGAGGAATGTGGCCCTGGGAAGTCGGGTGACACGCGGCTACAGTCACGGCCCAGCGCTCTGCGTCCAACCAAAAGCTTCTGAAGCGCCCGGTTTGTTTAACTCCGCGGCTCAGATGACAGCCGGCCCGGGGAGGTGGCAGGGGAGGAGGTTTTGGATGTTCCTGGCACCTCGGAAACGCCGCTCCCACCGCGGGACGGCTGCAGGTCGCTGGGGCTGGGTGTGGAGGGGGTTTTACCCCGGGTGCCGGGCTCGGCCAGGTGTCCCCGGGCAGGACAGGGCAGACAAGGACAGGGGAGCCCCTGGCTGGAGGGGGGCAGGATTTGGGCTGGGGGCTCACCCCGGTGTGCCCCGCGGCCGGGGGGTTGTGCAAGTGCCGGGTTTTTTCAGGAATACTCGGGAAAGGTGCAGGAAAAGCTGCTCCCGGCACCTCTCGGCCGTGTCCCGGGGGATGCTCGGGCGTGCGGAGCCCCCGCATTTCCACGCGTCCCCCCGCACCGCGGGGCTGTTGGTGGCCTTGTCGGGTCATTTTGGGGCTGTGGGGGTCTCTGGGTGCTCGGAGGACCTGGGTGGGTGGCGAGTGAGCAGCCCGGGGCTGAGCCCGGTGCAGGAGGAGGCAGAGGGGCTTCGGGGCAGCGCCGTGCCCCGTCCCGGAGCAGCCGGAGCTGGGATGGGGCTGGAGGGGGGTTCTGGTCACCGACACCCCCTGACAGCCCCCGGGGGCTCTCAGGGCTCGCTCCGAGCGCTGGTGCGGCCAGGGCGGGATGGGTGGGGAGCACGGAGGGTGTCACTGCTGCTGCGAGGTGTGGGGACAAACTGCTGGAGCCCCCACACCCCTCCGGGTAAACCCCAGGGCTCTGGGAACTCCTGCCGCTCTGTTTTTATCCTTCCCAAAGCGGTCCTGGTCCTGCTGGAGAAGGAGGAGCAGCTCTAAGAGCTCTCTCCTCCTCTAACCCTGCGACCGACCCGGCTCCTCTGGTCACCTGTGCAGCTCAGCCCTGCAGCAGGGACAGGGAACGCGGCTGGGACCCTTCCCCTCCCCTCTGTCCGCCCCTTCCCTCCCCTGTGTCCGCCCCTTCCCTCCCCTCTGTCCCCCTGTGCCCTCTGGCTGCCCTGGCAGGGGTGCCAGCAGCGCCCCGGGTCCTGGGGGTGTCCGGCACGGGAAGGGTGCGGTGACACGGTGACACTTTGTGGCGTGAGAGGCCCCCGGGCAGCCCCTGAGATAAACATTAACAGGGGACAGCGGGGCAGGAGCGGGGCAGGAGCTGTTGGTGTTGCACAGGCACCGAGAGGTGAGAGGCTGGGGAGGGGAGTTGGTGTAGGAACACACTCGGTGTAGGTGCACACTCGGTGTAGGAACACACTGGGTGTAGGAACACACTGGGTGTAGGTGCACACTCAGTGTAGGAACACGGTGTAGGTACACACTTGGCATAGGAACACAGTGTAGGTGTACACTCGGAGTACGTGCACATTCGATGTAGGTGCACAGCTGGGGTAGGAATACACTCAGTGTAGATGCACACTTGGTGTAGGAACACCGTGTAGGAACACACTCGGTGCAGGTGCACGCTCAATATAGGACCACACTCAGTGTAGGAACATACTCGGTGTAGGTGCACACTCAGTGTAGGAACACACTCTGCAGGTGCATACTTGGCATAGGTGCACACTTGGTGTAGGAACACACTCGTAGGAACACACTCAGTGTAGGTGCACACTGGGTGTAGGAACACACTTGGTGTAGGAACACACTCTGTGCAGGTGCACACTGGGTGTAGGAACACACTGTGTAGGTGCACATTCAGTGTAGGTGCACACTTGGTGTAGGAACACCGTGTAGGAACACACTCGGTGTAGGTGCACACATGGTGTAGGAACACACTCTGTGCAGGTGCACACATGGTATAGGAACATGGTGTAGGAACACACTCTGTGCAGGCACACATTGGGTGTAGGAACTCCCCCCGGGGCTGCAGATGCAGCTGAGCTCCGTGCAGGCTGGGGTTATTAAACAGCGTGTAGGGGAAATGAGAATTAACCTCTCGATTGCAGGGATCCATCTCCCCCGTGTTTTCCATCCCCCGCATCCCCATCTTGCCTGTCCCTGCTGTTCTGCACTGCCCGGGGCACCCTGGGTTTGGGGGCACAGAGGGACGAGGTGTCCCGCAGTGCTGGGGGTCAGCCCAGACCCCAAACTCTCACCAGTTTGAGCCAGGACCCTCTGGCACAGAGAACTCCCATGTCCACATGGCTGTCGTGGTTTGTGTTTTCGCTGTGATTAATTATTTGCATTTCGGTAGCACTTGTGGAGCAGGGATTTGTTGTCCAAATAATCGTTCTCGTTTTTTTTTTTTTTTTGGCTTCCTCTTCTTGTTTCAAATATTGTGGCTGTGGGTAGCCAAAGCTGGGAGATGAGCAAGTGATTATTTGCAGAACCACTCCAGCATCCAGAGCACGTGGATGTGGAAGGGACAGGGAATTTTGGGCTGTTTGCCCTGGACAAATGACCTCAGTACTGTCAGGAAACCTCAAGCTACACTGGAGTCTGGGTGTTGAAGAACTGATTTCTTTCCTCTAAGGCAACCTTAGTGAAATATAAACTGTGCAGCTCTGGGGGCAGCTGGAATCAAAAGAGAGAAACATGGGAGGAAAAAATATTATGGCACCACCCAAGCCAAACCTTTCCATGATTGGAAAGGAAAAAGCTTCGTCCTGTTAAAATATTTTACATTAAAAAGTTTTATAGGCGCATTAAAAAAATGGGAGCATTGAGGTCAGGAGTCGCTGTTTAAATTGGATTTCAGGATTTTACACTGGCAGAGCTGGCTCGGGTTAAACACATCTGATGAAACACACGGTGGTGACTTCATTCGAGGGAAACCAGTGACAAATATTAAATTCTTCCCGCAAACAGAGCGGGCTGAAGCAGATGCTGGGTTGCTGTACCTTGTGCCAGTGCCACAGAGGTGGGGACACAGAGGGGACACAAGCCCCAGGTGTTGGTGTGCAGCCAGCTGGAGCTTGGCCCCACATCCACTGCTTTTACCCACTTTGCCCAAACAGATTGATTTTGTTTTCAAACTCTTGGTGGGGTGAACGCCACAAACACAGCTCGGCTGTTGTTACAAAATACTCTCCGTGCCTCCTGCCCGGGGCTGGGGCAGCTGCACTTTCCCCATCAGGGCTGTCTTTGGTTCATCCCCAGCACAGAAAGCTGCTGGGTTACAGCAATCCTCTGCCTCTTGGGAGCATTCCTGGGCAGCTTTGGCTCTCTGGGCAGCCAGGGCTGGAAATGCTGCCTGCTGTGGCCCTGGGGAGGTGTAGAGGTGAAGAGAGGGAAAAGGGTTTTGGTGCAGACCTGGAAATGTGGCTCTGAGGGCCTTTTTAGGACTGGCTGTTCCCAAAGTGCCTCACATCCCAAATTGTTCAGCAATTCCCGCAGTCCAGCACTGCCCACAGGTGCCTCTGTCACTGTCCTGGCTGTGCCTGGGGTTCAGCCGAGGGTGAAACCCCAGCACAGCAGAGAGGGAGGGCAGAGATTTCAGCTCCTGAATGCCCCCAAATGTTTGAAAACGGGCCAGGGATTAGGAGCGTGGAAAGGAGAACCCTCAGAGGGAGAGGATGTGTGAGCAGCTCTGCCCCCTCCCAGCTGCTGGCCTTTGCAGAGCTCATTTCGGGGGTTATTTACTGTCGGGGTTTGTGCCACCCCAGGAGGGCACTGCCAGGCAGCCTCCGCTTCCCCTCCCAGCATCTCTTGCCCTTCTGGGGTAGAATCACAGACCCTTTTAGGCTGGAAAAGGCCTTGAAGGTCGAGTCCAGCGTTAACCCAGCATTGCCATTGATCCGGGTCCCTCTGCAGAGCTGTCCTGCCCTGCAGCAGGTCAGCATTCCCTTCCAATTTAATGTCATCCGTGAACTTAATGAGGATGTGGTCAATCCTCTCATCTGGATTGTTGGGAAAGATATTAAACGAGAACTGCCCCCAGAACTGAGCCCTTGGGGACATCACTGGTGACCAGCCACCAGCTGGATTCATTCCATTCCCCACTCTCTGGGCTTTTTAACCCAGTCAGGTTTATCCCAGTGAAGAATGGACCCATCCAAGTGAAAGGAATTCAGTTTCTCCAGGAGAATGCTGTGGGAAATGGTGTCAAAGCTTAATTAAAGTCCAGGTAGGCATCACCCAGAGCCTTTTCCTCATCCGTGGAGTGCTCATCGTGTCACAGGAGATCAGATCCCTGTTTTCCAGCCCAGGGAGGACAACTGGTCTTGCTGTTAAAGGCTGAGACCAAGAAGGCATCGAGTACCTCAGCCTCTCCCTCACCCTTTGTGTCTCCCCAGTAAAGGATGGGGATTCTCCTTAGCCATCCTTCTCCTGTTGATGTATTTCTAGGAGCATTTTTAATTGTCTTTCCTGGCAGCAGCCAGATTAAATTCTAGTTGGGCTCAAACTTTTCTCCCTGCCTCTCCCTGCATCCCTCGTCCCGAGTTTCCTGCCCCTTTTCCAAATGTCTTAGATTCTCCGTTTCCCCCTGAATTTCAAACAAAACCCTCTGTTCTTGTTTTTTTTGTTTTTTAAACTTTCTCCATCACAAACAAAAAAAGGCGGATTTGCTGCTTCTCCCTGCGTGCAAATTCAGTTTCCCCTTTTTCCCTCTGGCAGGAGCATCCAGCTGAATTTTCTGTGCAATATTACCAGTGCCAGGGGGAGTGGATTGGGAAATAATCACTTCTGGGTTAGGTCATTTTTGCACAAGTGCATATATAGATACAAACGTGTGTATATATCCATTTTATATATATATATATATATAGTGTGTGTATATATCCATGTTTTTTATATATATATTTATAGTGTGTGTATATATCCATTTTATATATATATAGTGTGTGTATATATCCATTTTTTATATATATATATAGTGTGTGTATATATCTATTTTTAAATATATATATATATATAAAAATGTGTGTATATATCCATTTATATATATATATAATGTGTGTGTATATATCCATGTTTTTTTATATATATATATATATATATATAAAATGTGTGTGTATATATCCATTATCTCTACACAGCAACACAGAGAGCCTTACGTAGACAAGGAAATGCAAAGGCTTTGCTGTGCCAGATGAGCACAGAGATGAAGATCTGTATGTTCAAAACTCAGAGCATTTATCGCAGCTCCTACTGACTGGCACGTTTAAATAAAGAGGATTGGTGGTATTTATGCTGCAGTCGAGTCTCCTTGCTTAAAGCCATTTCTCCCAGATTTCCCAGCGTTTTCCCAGTGAATCCTTCCGGGCTCATTAAAGAAAGCCAACACCTCGAGGAGCAGGGAGGAAACGTAACGTGGACAAAAATTTCCTTTATTTACGCGGTGCTTTGAGCCCTGGCAGTGGGCAGGGGGGTCGTGGGTGCTCAGCACCCTCTGCTCCTCCCCTCTCCCATCAGGAGCTGCAGACAGGGGTTTAAACACCCACCTGCCTCTCTCGTTTGGAGTGCCAACAGTGGATGATGTGCCCTGTGCTCCCGTGGCGGCAGCGGGAGGGTTCAATCCTCTGTTGTGGTCAGCAGTGCCGGCATCTCCTGCGGCTGGGGATGAGCTGCAGCTGCCCCAGATGGGAATTTGGGCCTTTGGAGTTTGGGCTGGGAGGAGGTGAGGAGGTGACGACACAGATTTGACTTCAGAAGGCTGAAAATGGCTCCTTTGGTTCGGGGATGTGTCTCTTTTTTGTGCTGTTTTACACAGATTGGTGACACAAACTTTTTAATCCACATTGGTCAGACCAGAGGGGCATTAAGAAGAAGTCCCTCCTAGAGAAAAGAATAAAAACAAAGTTTACAGTTACAAAAAAGTGTTTCTTGTTTACAGAAAATTCCCTGGAAGAAAAAAAAATTCAAAAAAACCCCAAAACACCTCAAGTAGAAAACCAGGACTACCATGAGGTGACCTGTCCTGCAGGAACGGGGTGGGTCTCTCCTGTCTGCCCCAGGTTGTTTTAGCTCAGAAAAGCTCCTGGAGGTGTTTTGGTGGAGAAAAAAAGAAACTTTCCTGGCCTGTCCTGTGTTTCTTGGCGTCCTGATGTCCCTCTCGTTTCAGGTGGGGGTGAGGAAAGGACACGGGTGATGCAGGGCAGGGTGACAGCCCAGCAGGTTGCAGTGACAAGCGATCTTTCAGATTGGTACTTATAGCAATTTAAAAATTTGTAAATGCATATTTAATTTATAAATGTACATTTATATATTTATATTTATAAATATAAATATACATTTATAAATTTATATCTATATTTATATACATATATACATAATATACATTCATAAAATTGAATTTTTATTATATTTCTATTTCTATTTCTATT
>VZDJ01000219.1:13872622-13891219 GCA_008694505.1 Cyanoderma ruficeps
GACAGGGACAGGGACAGGGACAGGGACAGGGACAGGCTGCTCCAGCCCCTTCCCTTGTGGTGGGAAGCGAGGGGAGCGTGCTGTTCCCAAAAGGAAAGGTCACTGTGCAGAGCTGGGGGTGAGGAGCCTCCAGGGCAGAGCCAGCAGGGCTGGGACTGAGATTTCAGGGCAGGACTTGGGGGTGTTGGCCAGGAGAGACACAAATTGTGGCCGGAAGGGACAAACTGCAGCCAGGAGAGACACAAATTGTGGCCGTGAGGGACAGAAATTGTGGCTGAGAGGGACACAAATTATGGCCAGAAGAGACAGAAATTGTGGCCAGGGGAGACACAAACTGTGGCCAGAAGAGACAGAAATTGTGGCCAGGAGGGACTGAATGAATTAAAGATGAGGGGAGAGGTTTGCTGGTTTGAGGGGAAGCACAGGGCTCTGCAGCAGTGCAGGATGAACAATTCCTACCCAGGGATGCCCCCCTGGAGCTCACAGGGACCCAGGACGGGGTGCTGGCATTGCAGGTTTGCCCTCAGGCTGGGCTGGCTCCATCCTTTTGGTTTCCAAAGCTGTGCCAAGGGCTGCAGGGTGGGATTTCAGTCCGTCACAGTTATGTGGCCCAGCTTTGGGGACTTTCATTTCTGTATGATTTACAAACCAATGAACTCAAGAGTGGATTCAGAGATGTTTTCTGTCACTGCCCAGGAATTCCCTTTAGCACTCAAAACCTGGGAGGGGAAAGACAGTGGTAAAACTGGAGGACTCTTTTAGGACAGGTTTGGACAATTGCAGATGTCTGAGGAGGTTCCCATCAGCTCTGCCATGAAAGTCATAAATCCAGCAGAGACTGGTGATGGAAACAGAAGGAATCTATGGAGAGTTGTCAAAGGGGAAGGTGGAGGCGACCAAATTAGAGAGGCAAAGTAAAATACAGCCCAAAGAGAGTGTAAAAAGATGGAGAAACAATTAAAGATGAGAAATCAGTCCTGGGAGGGAAAATTACTCAAGCACCAGCAGGAAACTCAAGGGGGTGGATTCCCTGGAGAGGGAGAGAGAAGAGAGGAATGGATGGCAGAAGAGGAAGCAGGGCTGGGAAATGCAGTGAGAGCAGGATCTGAATTTCTGTGCAGGATCTGAGTGTCACTGCAGGGTCTGTGTGTCAGTGCAGGGTCTGTGTGTCACTGCAGGATCTGTGTGTCACTGCAGGGTCTGTGTGTCAGTGCAGGGTCTGTGTTTCTGTCCAGGACCTTTGTTTCTGTCCAGGATCTGTGTTTTGTGTCCAGGGTCTGTGCTCCTGTCCAGGGTCTGGTGTCAGTGCAGGGTCTGTGTGTCAGTGCAGGGTCTGTGCTCCTGTCCAGGGTCTGTGTTCCTGTCCAGGGTCTGGTGTCAGTGCCGGCAGCCTGGCTGGTGCCTCTGCCCTCCCGCGTCGGCCATTCCCGTCCGCTCCCGCCGGTTCGTGGCGATGATGATGGTCGCCTCTGGAATGAGCAGTGGTTTTTGCTTCCCCGCCGGAGCGGCCTGCCGAGGCAGGGCTGGGCGGGCGTGGGGCAGGCGTTCCTGTCATTCCGGAGCCGGGGATGCCTTTGCAGTGAGTGTGTGACAGGTACGGAGACAAACCGGGACAGCCGCGCCGGGCCCTGCCCGCCCCTGCGCGGGGCTGGCCCCGGTGAGCGGGCGGTGGGAATGGGGAGCCACAGAACCCCTGAGGGTGGGAAAAGCCTCTCTGGGAATGGAGCTCAAGCTTTGAGCGCTTCGCCAGCCTGAAGAGTTGAGGGGGAAATGGGATTTTCCCGGCTGAAGGGCTGTGGGAAGGGAGCTGGGGTTGTTTATCCTGGAGAAAAGGAGACTCAGGGGTGACCTTGTCACTCTCCACAGCTCCTGAGAGGGCTGTGGGCAGGTGGGGCTGGTCTCTCTCTCCAGGCAGCACTGACAGAACCAGAGGACACAGCCTCAGGCTGCACCAAGGGAAATACAGGCTGGATATCAGGGAAAAGCTTTTTACAGAAAGGGTGATAAAGCACTGGAATGGTTTGACCGGGGAGATGGTGGAGTCACCATCCCTGGATGTGTTTAAAGACAGGATGTGGTACTCGGTGCCAGGGTTTAGTTGAGGTGTTGGGGCTGCGTTCGACTCGATGATCTTGGAGGTCTCTTCCAACCCAGTGATTCTGTAAATTCTTTAAACTCTGTGAATTCTGTGAATTCTGTTGGGTACCTGGGATGCTGCCGCTTTCAAGCCATTTTACATCGCATTTTTTTTTATTTTTTTTTTTAGTCTTGAGTAATCCTAACATAAAAGTGACTGCAGCCCCTGCAAGCTCATTCCACTGACCTTAACAACCTGCTAAATTCTCTCCTCCCCCCAGCCCTGATGAAGCAGGTTCTGTTTGCAGAGAGTTTTCTTCCTTCCCCCTCCCCTCTGGTGTGACTCATCAGAGGGTGCCTCGTTTCTGGTTTCTCGGGGGTGCCTCGTTTCTCATTTCTCGGCCGAGTGGAGAAGAGAGAGGTGATTGCATCAATGCAAATAGGGCCCGAGGAGGAGTCACGGGCTGATTACAATTTCCGTGCAAATGCTAATTACAGTGGTGCCTTGGGAAGGCCGAGACTGGACAGAGCTGGAGAATAAAGCAGGGATTTATTGAAAGCTCTTTAGGATCCACCTTGGGCAGGACAAGAGCCTGGCCAGGGCTACACCCAAGGTGGACCCAAAATGGTCCCAAAAAATGGCTGACTGGTCACGAGGTCTCACACTTTTATAAGTTTTGGTCCGTTTGCATATTGGGATTTAATTGTCCAATTCCAGCTTCAGGTTATGAAGTCTCATCCTTCTTGTTTTCTCCCTTCAGCCCACCCTTGTTTGTGCTTTTGGGGGCTGAACACATGTAAAAGGGTTGTCCTCGGTCTCAAGCTGGAAAATTATTTGTTTTTCCCACCTACTCTGTGAGGAGAGCTGACTGACACCCAACATGGGGCTCAGAACTGCACCCCTGGGCAGCACAGAGTCTGGAAAAGGTCAAAGCTGAAACTGAAGGCATCAACACAAACAACCAGACCAGGTCCGAGCTGGGGCTTTGCACGAGGAAATCCCCCCGTGGGTTTAGCCAGGAGTTCCACAAATTCCTTTTTGTTACAATTGATGAGAGAAACCCATGGATTTCTGAAGGGTCTCTCTGCTCTGGTGCAGACACAGGGATGGTTCATCCCGCTCAGAAGTCGCCTGGAAGTTTTTCAGGCCGTGTCTTTGCAGAAGGAAGAGGTGTCCACGTCTTCCCTGGATGGAAGAGTGCGGGACAATCCAGCAGGAATCACCTCCTAAATCTGTGTCTCCTGCCCCTGCCCCACCCCGATTCCCTCCACAGGAATCCTCACCCCCATCCACGGCTCCTTCAAAGGATGCTGGTGGCAATAACGAGCACTTTGTTGTTAATAACAGAGACGATTTGGAGATGAGCTGCTGAGGGATTAAAGGGCTGCTGGACTGGTTTTGGAGGTGAGAATGATGGAGCTGAATAAATCCCACCCGCTCCTCCTTTCGTCTTCCTTACATGGAATCCCTTAAAGTTTGGCTCCCAGTAATTTATGGGAGGCTCAGTTATGGTTCCCACACCCCCCTGATGGATTTCTGTGCACAGAAACCACTCCCTCACTGCACAGCACAGGTTTTCATTGGCCCCTCTGTGTGATCCCGAGCCCTGCTCTGTCCTCCTGCCTTTGCAGTGAGCCCTGGGATCACAGGGCCGGGTGTGGAGGAGCCAGACTGTGTCACCCAGCTCTGGAAAAAGCTGGGCTCCTTCAGATTGCAGTGCTGTCACGACTGTGAAGCCGATTTAAAATAAAATGCGCCTGAAAATCTTCCATATCAGACCCTCAGAGGGCTGTGGATGAGTTCATTGAGCACTCCTCTCATTCCTGCACAAATCTTGGGATCGCCCATTTCCAAATGGGGTACCAGGTCACAGCTGGGCTCCTCAACCTTCCTAAACAGGAGGGAAGTGACAGTAAATAGGTGACCAAAATGATAACCTTGTGTCCCTTTAGCATCCTGCCCCTGCCATTTCTGCACATTCCTGGACTTCTCCTTCTGCAGGGAGTGTCTGTCTCGTTTCCAGCCCCTTGTCTGGGAGCCAGGAGGAGAGGCTGGGTTTGCTCTTGTGCTGTGGAATTGGGATTTGCCCTGGGCAGGGTGGACACGGCCACCCCAGGCTGGGTTTGCTGTTGTGGTGTGGAATTGGGATTTGCCCTGGGCAGGGTGGATAAAGCCACCCCAGGCTGGGTTTGGTGTTGTGGTGTGGAATTGGGGAGTTGGGATTTGCCCTGGGCAGGGTGGACAAGGCCACCCCGTCCTCCAGCAGGGCTGCATCCACCGAGTGCAGCAGGTCACCGTGACTGAAACCATGAGATCACCAACAAGCCGAGCTCCACCCCGCAGGGAAATCTTTTTATATCTCCCTGGCAGGTGCCAACCATTCGCTCACCGCCTGCAGAAGGGGCTTTGCCAGGGAGCGGAGCAGGAGAGCTCCTGTCACCGTCAGGAGCCGGGAAAACAGGTTGTGTTTACCCAGGTGTGATGCCCGCCCCACCCGTGGGTGCCTGGCCCTGCCTGGGTGCTGTCTGGGCTGCAGAGCCGGTGCAGGGCCGTGTTGTGTCTGCCTGTGATACCATCAGCACCCCGCTGCCAGCCCCGCTGGGCTTTGATGGGAGAACCAAGGCTTGGTGTGATCCCGACCGTGCCGGAGCCTTTTCCACACAGGTTCAGCCCTGCAAGCCCTGGGAGCGTTCCCCGGGCCTTGGCACAGCCCCTGCCCTCCACCCTTTGATGTGGCTGAGAAGGATCAGGGGGAAAAAAAACTAAAATCAGGATTTACTCTCCTGGAGTAGCAGCTACTGCTGAGTGAGGGATTGCCTGAGGTGATTTTGGGGATGAGATTTAAGCTGTGGAGCTGTTTGGAGACAGTCGGTGGGGATGTGTTGCACGAGAGGCCAGCTGGGCTCTGTCCCTCTCCCTGCCCCGTGTGATTGTGCATTTCTGATCTGGTTGTCACTCGTTTAACGGGGCGGAAGGTCCCTAAGGCTCCTCGGGAGCAGCATCCTCCAAAACCCAGCGATTTGAGTGCGGGAGTGGCCACTGACACTGCTCCAGGCTGAAACAAACGTGTTTACTGTGGGCTTACTTCTGTGGGAGGTGAGAAACAGGGTCAGTTTTAATCCGCGGAGTTCTGTGAGGAGGGGATGGGAAGGAGAGCTGAGGGATGCTCTGCACTGGGCAAAGAATTTCTGAGGGGCAGAACACGCTCCTCAGTCCTTCAAAGGAGATTTTCTTCTTGTCCCTCAGGTGGGAGACAGCAGCAGGAGCAGATGGAGAGGATATCCCAGTTTTTTGTGGTAGAAAGCAACCCCCTGGCTGAGCACTCCTTTACCAGTCACTGTAGGACTTCCTAAAATAAAACCCCTTCTGCATTTTCCCCTGACACCAAGGCATTTTGCATAAAACAATCAAACTGACCACCCCAGCTCCGTTTACAAGTTTTCCAAGAAATCCTCGGAGCAGTCAGAGGAAATCAGAGCCCAGAGCTGAATTCCACAAGCGATGACGCCGAGGCTGAGGGAAGGATTTTCACTGCTGGAATCCAAATGTCCACAAATGGTTCTTCCTTTAAACCTGGGATGGTTTTGGTGTGGATCCCCTCCAGGCACTCACAGGCACCTGCTGAGAATTCAAAATTCCATCCCAGATCTTTCCTTGTGAGGAGCCCAAAAGCAGGTGGAGAATTCAGAATTCCATCCCAGATCTTTGTGAGGAACTCAAAGGCAGGAGGAGGAGAGAATTCGAAATTCCATCCCAGATCTCCCTTTGTGAGGAGCCCAAAGGCAGGTGGAGAATTCAGAATTCCATCCCAGATGTTCCTTTTCATGGAGCCCAAAAGCAGGTGGAGAATTCAGAATTCCATCCCAGATGTTCCTTTTCATGGAGCCCAAAAGCAGGTAGAGAATTCAGAATTCCATCCCAGATCTTCCTTTTTGTGGAGCCCAAAGGCAGGTGGAGAATTCAGAATTCCATCCCAGGTCTCCCTTGGTGAGGAGCCCAAAGGCAGGAGGGGGAGACAATCCGTTGTTCCTGCAGGGAGAAGGTTGTTCTGCTCATTGTTGGCTTGTTTGGCTCGGGTTTGTGTCTGTGTGGGTTGGAATATCTGCAGAGGACACTGGGTGTTGCCAGGCTGAGGGACAAGTCTGCACTCCGCTGGCACCACCCCAAGAAAAGGAAATTACAGTGCCACAAACCAGGGGAAAGCATTGCCTGCATTGCTTCAGATGGGATATTGGGATGAAATCCCTCCCTGTGAGGGCGGCCCCATCCCTGGCAGTGCCCAAGGCCAGGCTGGACAGGGCTTGGAGCAATCTGGGATAGTGGGAGCTGTCCCTGCCATGGCAGGGATGGAACTGGATGATTTTAAGGTCTTTTCCAGCCCCAGTCATTCCATGGTTCTATCCCTCTGTTGGGAACAACACTCAATCTGTTCAATGATTAAAAATCCCCACAGGACCCAAAGCAAACAGCGTCCTTCCACTTCCCCAAAACTGACCAAAAGTAAAAACCCCTCAGAAAAGCTGGGACAAAGGATGGAGAGGGAAATGGGATAACAGAGCTTTAAAAAAGCCCTTTCCTTTGCAGCTGTTCCCATCCTGGCTGCTTTCCAGAGGTCCTTGGATGATCCTCGGCCTGGAAAGAAAGAAGTCCTTCAAACCCATCATTGGATGGGGACATTATTTCTCAGCAAAGGAAATGAAAATCCAGGTTTGGGGTTTGGGAATGGAAGTGCACCAGTGCAGGAGCTGGGGATCTTCACTGGGGTGGGTTTGAGTGATATCCCAGTGCTGGGAGATCCTTCAGCTGGGGTTAAGGACACAGAGGACCTGGATCTTCAGAGGAGTTTGACAGCACAGCCAGCCAGTGGATATGTGCAGTTAATTTGGTGCCTGCCTCGTGGGGAAAGCTGGACACGTGCTCAGAACTAACTGGGAATTTGTGTCCCAGCTTGGCTTCGTGGCTGCTGGATCAAAATCCTGGCCTTGGCACAGCACGCTGGAGGGGATGAGATGGAATCTTTTCTTTCCTAGATAAAAGCGATCCTAAACCAGGCTAAATCTGGGATTGGGACGCTCTGGGTGGCTTTTTTATCCTACACCTTGGCTTCTTCTCAGGCATTCACAGGTTTTCCTTTTCCCTGGAGCCATGCAGGAGCACCTGATGGTTCCTCTGTTGTTGCTGTGCCCCAGGACTCCTCTCACACCCTGCACTCGGAGCAGGTGCTGTTTAAATGTTCCGGGAGGAGCTGTTGGCAAATGGGGGATGACAGGTTGCAGAAACAGGATAAAATAGCGGGAGTTTCCAAGGAGAGGCTGGAGAGGCAGGAAAGGGAAGGAGGGACAGTCTGGAGATGAGCTGTGCCAGGCTTGACGGGGCTGTGAGACCCCCGTGGAGGTGCAGACTGTGCAGGGCAAGGCTGGCAGGTTTTCCCGGTTCCTGGAGGGCTGGAGCAGGAGATTCTGTCTCTCTCTGCCCTCATTCCACCCTGAATCCTTGGATTGCCTGGGGAGGAGCAGCCCAGTGCCTTGCAGAGAGCTCCATTTCCATGGACATCCAGCTCCCACGGAGATTTCCACAGGGTTCAAATGGAGTAGAAGCAAATCTAAGATTTATGGAATCGCAGAATCCCAGAACGGTCTGGGTTGGAAGGGACCTTAAAAATCATCCAGTGCCACCCCCTGCCATGGGCAGGGACACCTCCCACTATCCCAGGTTGTTCCAAGTCTCATCCAGCCTGGCCTTGGACACTTCCAGGGATCCAGGGGCAGCCACAGCTTCTCTGGGCACCCTGTGCCAGGGCCTGCCCACCCTCACAGGGAAGGATTTCTTCCCAATATCCCATCTAACCCAACTCTGGCAGTGTGAGCCCATTCCCCCTTGTCCTGTCACTGCTCTTCCTGCTGATTTGCAAAACCACTTAGTGCAAAGCACTCAGACAACCCCCAGGGAATTGTTTTTCCTCTTCATCCTCTCCTTGACCCCTCGGGAGATGCCCCATGGGAGCCCTGCAGTGACTCCGTGTGCAGCAATCCATTCCCATTGACTGGAAAGGGAATTTTGACTTTCTGATCAGCTCCTCACCCTGTGGAGTGGCTGTCCTTGAGCCTGGGATTAATTAGGACTAATGACCAAAACCATCATCATCAGGCTTCCACCTCTGCTAGGACTCTCCTGAACCAAGAGAAGGGAACGTGAAGGAGTGAATTCCAGCTGGGGAGTTGTTAACAAGGCTGTGCATCCCTGGCCGTGTGGGATGTGGCTGATTCATCCTGCTGAATCCGAGATTCCCACAGGTGGAACCTGCCCCCGCCAGGACCAGAGCCTGCGAGGTTTCCTCGGCCAACTTCTGTTTTGAATATTAAAGCTTTGCCTTGTGAACCTTGAGGAATTCAGCTCCCAGGGCAGAGGAAACAGTTGGAAGGGGTCAGGCAGGCTGTGCCGTGTCCCTGGGAGCAGCCAGCAGCATTCCAGGGTGACATCTGATTTTGTGCTTTTACGAGGCAGATGTCCGGGAGAAGGGATGTGCTGTTTATTGGAGCTGCCATCTCCCAGCCCATAAATAAGGATTCTTGGGATTTTGCCGCCGTTTTGGGCAGCCCTGCCTTCCATCAGGGCCTGGACAAGCTGCAGACCCCGCTCCCCCTGCACCTCGGCTTTACAGGGGGATAAATCAGGGAGGGGTAAAGCCTCTCCCGGTGACACGAGGATAAATCCGGGATGGCTGACGTGGGCGCCGGGATGGGATTGCCAAGGGCAGTTTGATCCCTCGATTTCACATTTCGGTTTATTCCAAAAAGAGTCGTTATTGTGATGATCTTGTGGCGAGATACCCAGAAACACTGACTTCCTTCGTTTCCCTGGGAAAAACCAAATCGGGATGTCAGCCCCTGGCCCGGGAGGGATGGGGGTGATGAGCAGCACCACTGTAATGAGCAAAGCTCTCTAATTGCAACAGCAGCAATTAAACCTCAGCGGTGAGGGCCGCAGAGCTGGAGCCTTGCTGAGCTCTGTGGCTGCATTTCCTGAACACAGGAATGGAATTATTTGGGGGTATCCCCTTTCCCCTTTCCCTTCCCACTGGAGCTCCACCGGTGGCTGTGTCCCGGGAGCTGCGGGCAGGGTTGGGGTTTCCTTGGAAGCTGGCAAGCACCATCTATAGGATTGCTGCAGAAGAGGCCTCGGGCTCCCAGCTGATGACAAAGGGCAGAGGAGCTTCACTCCAAGCCTCCAGATTTGTTCTGGAAGAACTCCAGCGTGCTCAGCGTTCCCCGGCGCACAAAGCCCCGGATTCCACCTTCGTGCCTGGGGGGATTGTCCAGCCGGGAGAAGCTGCTGCTCCCTGTTCCCACTGGGGAACGTGGCCTGTGGGGATTGCTGGGAGCGCAGGGCTGGGATTATTTCACGCAGGGATTTTCTAAAGAGCTCAATAATCGCCAAGATTTCCAGTTTTCCTTCAGGAATTGTAGGGACAGGACGAGGGGGAATGGCTTCAAATCAAGAGAGGTCGAGGCGAGATATTGGGAAGAAATTCTTCCCTGAGAGGGCGGGGAGGCCCTGGCACAGGTTGGGAGGGAAGGAGGAAGGGAAGAGGGGAGCAAGGAAGGAAGGAGGGGTGACCACACCTGGCAGGGCAGATGGAGTGCAAATAATCTCTTTGAAGAGATGCTGGCAAGGGATGCTGGCACAAATCATCCCTGTCACGTTGGAACCTCATCCTTGATCTGCACAAGAAATACAAATCCCGTTTGGATACCCAGAATTCTTCTGAGAGAGGCATTGTGTTCCCAAAGAACAGATATGGGGGTTTTTTTCCTCTCTGCAGATCCATTTTGGCTTTAAAGCTGTTTTCTTCTCCTACACGCACAGATGATAATCTTGTACATGTCCTTATTAAAAAAATATCACTTCCAGAAAATAAAAACACTGGCATATTCTGTACTTGTTCCTTTCTCTATCTCTGAATTAATTTCCCATTTTTTCATCTGACTTGTCAGTCATCTGATATCTCCACAATCACGGGAAGAGGTTTAATCTCTCTCCTGGCTTTGGCACCTGGATCCCGACCTCTAATGTGCTAAATTAATGCTGTTTTCCTTTTTNTTTTTTTCTTTTTTTTTTTTTTTTCCCCCCCACAGAGATCCCTGGATGTCCGGGAATGGTGGAGAGCTGAAGGATGCAGCCTCTGTTCCTCACCAGGCTGAGCTCAGGAGGGCTCTGGAGAGACGGAGTGGGAGCGCGGCCGCTCTTCCCCGGCCCGGGGGATGCTGTGGGAAACGCCCGCCTGGGCAAAGGGCCTCATCCCAACCCATCACCCATCCTGCAGCACCTCCAGGAGAAGCTGGGGAAGGACAACCAAGGGACCAGGAGAGGCTCTGGGAGCCTCTGGGAAAGAAGCTACAGGAGCTGAAGGAGGGGATGTCCCAACCACGAAAAAACAAACCGTGCTGAGGGGTTGTTTTATTTTCCCCCTTGGAAAACCCTTCCCAGAAGGGAGCAGCAGGCCCAGGTGTGGTGTCCAGCTGGTTTGGAAGAGGCACAGGCAGGTCAGGAGCCCAGCCCATGGCAGCCTGTCCCTGTGCTGGGTGGGGATCCAGGTGAAACAGGAATCTGTGCCAGACGGAGAGAGAGGAGCGTAGAAGATTCCTTCCGTTTATCCCGTGCTTGTTTCTCCTTCTGGCGTCTCCTCTGCCCACCTCTTCTCCTCTGGAGAGCACGGGGGGCCCTGACTGTCACAGAGGAGCACAAGGATTGGCACAGGACAGGAACGTGGCCTTTGTTCTCTCCTTGCTCCAAAAAAAAATCTCCAAGCGTCCTGCCTGGACTTCGGCCATTGGAAAGGTTGGGACCTGGCAACGCTTTTCCTTGATTTCAGCAGGGCCGGCCACCCTTGGGAGCCAAGATTTCCCACCTGAGGCTCAAAACAAGCCGGAACATCCGTCCCTCTCCTGCGGCTGCGGGAAGGAGCACACCCAGCTCCTGGTTTGGGATGGTGGAGAACTCACGGAGCGGAGAAAGGGATGGAGGGACTTACTGTCCCAGGCAGAAAACAGCAGGAAAAACTGACTGAAAACCATAAAAAATGCACACCTTGGAGTGGCAGGTGGTGGCCCAGCTCCAGCTCTGTGGTCACAGAGCTGCTCCCAGACCTGGGCAGGACGTGCTGGTACTGAACTGTGGGAGCCCCATCTCAGACCTTCCCTCTTTGGGCTTCCAGCTGCAAAAAAACAAAAAAACAAAAACAAAACCCCCTTTCCCTCAAGTGCAATCCTATTTATTTATTTATTGTCTCGCTGCTTGATGTGAAGCTGCTGGAGGAGCCCCCTCCCCAGCCACAGGCAGGTCTGTGTGAGGGCCCTGAGCAGAGGGACACGGGGACACCCCCCAGCACACCCGGGGAAGGTGGTGGGGGGATTGCACTCGGTGGCCTTTAGGGTTCCCCCCAACCAAAACCCTCCTGTGAGAGCTGAAAAGGATCCAGAAGCGTCCAAGGATGGTGGGATGGAGCTCTGAGCAACCTGGGGCAGTGGAAGGTGACCCTGCCCGTGGCAGGGGGTGGAACTGGATGAGCTTTAAGGTCTCTCCATGCCAGATTCCATGGACAGGAACGGGCACACGAGGGAAAAGCTGAGGCCAGGACTGCTGTCCCTGGGGTCAGGATGCAATTTGGGTTTTTCAGGGGCTGAGAGCAAGCTGGGCAGGGCTTTGTTGGGAAGGCCAGAGGCTGCAGGAGCTCAGCAGTGCCCCTCTGTCCTGGTTTTCTCTCTGCAGGGCCACGTCTCGGTGATAATTTCTCACCTGGGGGACCCTCAGGTCTCCTGCTGTTCTCCCACAGCCTCCAGGACACCCTGAAATCCCTGGGCACAGCTCCCAGCTGCCCTGGGAGAACCTGATTTCTCCCTTCCCTCGCCAAGGCTCTGTCCCAACCTGCCGAAGGGAGATAATTCCCAACAAAATCCCGATCCTCAGAGGATTCCTGCCTGGCTCCAGTCCCTTATTCTCTACTGGAAACACTGTCCTGGGGATTGTTTGCAGTTTAGGGCCGTGCAGGGGGTTGGGCAGTTCTCTTTCTCCCCGATCCCTGATGTGACAGGAAGAAGGAAGAAGGGACAGGAGGGGATGAACTTGCTGCCATCATTTCCCAGCCCAAAATCAGGGACCTGCCTGTTGCAGAGCTGTCCAAATCCCTCTGCCTGCGGCCCTCCAGGCTTGCTCCATGGATTCCACCCGCTGCTGGATCTGTTTTTAAGCTCCCTGACCCCGGGCTGATTGTGCTGTCCCCCGGGAGGCGGCTCCGTGCTCCACGGCAGGAGCTGTGGGAGTTTTCCCACCTTCCTTTTCTCCTGGAAACTTCATTCCGATTTCCCCTCGTGCTGCTGCTCCTCGAGCACCTGCTGTTCATGTTGCCCTGCCGTGCTCCTCTTCCCTTTCCAAGATCCCGCCTGGCTGCCCAATTTCTGCCTCTCCCTGTCCTTCCCCATAGCACAGGATGAGCCTGGTCATCCCTGGGTCTGTCAGGGATCCGAATCCATCCCTGGAGCAGCTCTGGCAGCGCCCAGCAGCTGCTCCCTCCCTCAGCTGGGGCGCAGGGAAGGGGCAAACAGAGCCAAAAAGGAGCAGGGTTGGCACTGAGCACTCAGGTCCCAAAATATCAGGAAGAAATCTTTCCCTGTGAGGGTGGTGAGGCCCTGGAATGGATTTCCCAGAAAAGCTGTGGCTGCCCCATCCCTGGAAGTGTCCAAGGCCGGGTTGGACGGGGCTTGGAGCCACCTGGGACGGCGGGAGGTGTCCCTGCCCATGGCAGGAGCGGGAATTAAATGGTCTTTATGAATTAAATGGTCTTTATGAATTAACTTGTCTTTATGAATTAAATTGTCTTTATGAATTAAATGATCTCTATGAATTAAATGACCTTTAATGTCCCTCCCAACCCATTCTGTGATCCCGTGGGGATCAATCCCTGCTGGGGACAAGGTCCAGCCCAGCAAAGCCCAGCCTGAGCTCCGGCCGTGGGGATGCTGCGGCGTTCCCTGTGGAGATGTGCCGGGAACTCACGCGTGGGGAATGGGGAACTGTGGCTCTGTCCTGCCTGGGAATGCCGTCCCTGGGCTGGAGCAGTGCAGGAGAGCTGCAGGGGGCTGGGAGGGGCGTGGGGAGCTCTGTGTGCAGTGAGGCACCGCGGGGAGGGGCGCGGCTCTGTCCTTGTCACCGAACAAACCGTCCCGACAAATAAAGAACGGAAAAGCCCCGCTCTTCCCACTCTTTCCCACAGGGAGGGGCTGCACCTGGCCGGGGGGAACCCAGAAATGCCTGGGCAGTTTGGGAAGGGGCGGAGGGAGAGGTTGGCTGCAGTCGGGGTCACCAGGAGGATCCAGTGGAGGTGGCAGAGCCTCCCCAGGGGCTCCTGGTGCTGCTGGTGATATGGGAGGGGCAAAAACTCCAGCTGGGAATGGGCTGGGGTGATGGATTTGGGGCGGTGGATTTCTGTGTGAGGTCAGAGTGTTTTCAGCCCCACAAAGGCACATTGTTGCCAGAAGGACACGAAGAACCAAACTCACACTGTCAAGTGTGCCAGCGAAAAAGAAGCCTGAAAAACTGCACCGGTTTTCCTCCGGGATGGATTTTCCCTCAGGATAGATTTTCCTCCGGGATGGATTTTTCCCCAGGACAGCTTTTCCCCCCCGGGATGGATTTTCTCCCGCTCCCAGCCTTTGTGTGCGGATTTGCGGAGCCCCGGGGTCAGCCCTGGTTTTTGGGAGTGGATAAACCTGAGCCTTGTCTGCCGAGAGCCCACCCAGCTCCAGCCTGCCCAGAACTATCCAAGCACCTTCCTAAAATCCCTAAATCTCGAGGGCCAGGGGCTGTGGGGAGCCGATCGCGGCGCAATAAACCCTTTCTTCATCCTTTCACGGTCCGAGGCGCGGCCGTGAATGATGGAGCTTTAACCCCCCGAGAGCCGGTCCCTGCAGCCCCGGTGAGGAGCGTGGTTAAGCCGGGATGCCAGCGCCGAACGGGGCCGCTTTACCAGGCGCTTCCATCCTTCCAGGAATCCAACCGCCCCTTTTCCACCCGCAGATCCGCCCCTCGCTCCTGGTTTTCTGTCCCGTTCGTTCCCCGAGGCTCTGGGTCACCTCTGGCAGCCTCGTCCCCTCCGGATGTAAACAGGTTCCTAAAAAACTCCGCATCTGGCCAGCAGCCGAGGCTGCGGAGGAATCGGGGGCTTCTCTTGTGGCTGCTGCAGTTTTTTAGCCCCCAGCAATCCCGGCGGGATCCCTTCCTGCGGGGATTCTGGGCATGGATTTTGCCGGGGGATGGAGGAGGATGGAGGGCCGTGGTCACCCACAGCCACATCCCTGTGGGATGATCCTTCAGCTCTCGGCATCCTTTTAAAATCCTGCTTTAAAATAAGCAGCAGGTGCTTCCCTTGCTTTCCTTATTTCCCTTCTGAGCTTGTGTTCCTTTCTCTGCTTTCCTTATTTCCCTCCTGGACCCTGTGTCCCTTTCCCTGCTTTCCTTATTTCCCTTCTGGACCTTGAGTCCCTTTCCCTGCTTTCCTTATTTCCCTTCTGGACCCTGTGTCCCTTTCCCTGCTGCCTTCACTCCAATATCATTCCTGAGGTTTTTCCTTCCCAGAGCACAAGACAAATTCTGGGTCTCACAACCACATCCATTTCAATTCAAAAGGCACAAACCCCAGCAAATGTTGGATTAAACCATTCCGAGCTGGTGATTTACCATCATTTTGATGTCTGCAGGAGAAACGCTGAATTCCCAGATGCTCTGGATTGGTCTCCATGGAAATCGGAAGGAACCTTGGGATTGCACAATCCTGAGGACGTGATGGGGGCTGCTCTGCTTTGGTTTTTTGTGTCGGCGAGATTCCCAAGGAAAATGGGAACGATGGGGGCTGCTCTGCTTTGCTTTTTGTGTCAGTGAAATTCCCAAGGAAAATGGGAATTATGGGGGCTGCTCTGCTTTGGTTTTTTGTGTCAGTGAAATTCCCATCCCAAGGAAAATGGGAACGATGGGGGCTGCTCTGCTTTGCTTTTTGTGTCAGTGAAATTCCCATCCCAAGGAAAATGGGAATTATGGGGGCTGCTCTGCTTTGCTTTTTGTGTCAGTGAAATTCCTCATGGAAACGGGAACGTGCCCAGCCCAGGCCGTCACCTGACAGCAGGAAACAGAAAACAGGAAGAAGGGGCATTACAAAAAGGGGAATTATGGTCATCAAAGCACAAAAAACCCCATAAAACAAACCTGGACATTACAAACACCCGGCTGGTTCATCCATGCTCTGCCCAGAGCTGGTTGTGGCTGGAACCTGGAAAAGCAGGGAATTATCCAGGGCTGTTAACCATTAACTACTTCCTGCAGGTTCTGGCTGCAGCCTGCACGGAGAGCTGATGTTTTTAGGAGTTAATCTTCCTGCCAAGGCCACCCAAACCCATGGAAAGGCTGGAGGAGCGTCCAGGGACGAGGGTGACACGGAGCTGTGTTGGCAATGGCAGCCGGGCAGCCCTGCAGGGAGCTCCAGGTGGGAAATGGAGGTTGTAGAGAAATGGATTTGTGGGGGATTCTCGAAGCCTGGCTGAAAGCTCACGTGGTTTTTTCGTGTGTGCAAACTCTGAGATAAAAAAACGCTGACTGGGAAAGGCCGTGGGATGGGACAGACATCGCTGAGAGGGAAAGGGAAATGGAAACAAGTTTCAAACGGTGACCCTGCAAATAAACCAGATATTTTGGAGAATTGGAGCTGGGAAAGATGCATTGTATATGATCCATGAGGGGTAATTTTAGATGGTTGATTTTAACAGCACTCTGTGGGCAAAGCTGATGGGCCAAAAAACGCTTGTAATGGATTGTAATTAGGAAATAGTTTGGCTGCTGATTGTGATGGTGTGAATTGTAACGTCTGCACCATCCCACCCTTCTCATGAGACTGAAAATGGAATAAAATTCTTTAAAACACCTCTCAGGAGCCCCATCCCTGGGTCAGAAAAAGGATAATCCGACAGCTCCAGGTGGGCCCAGGAGTCACAGAATCCACGTGGGAAAGAGGCTGGTCCTGGAAGCTCAGGATCTAAGTGCTCAAGAAGGGATAAACAGGAGAACAAAAACAGGCAGAGGAGACATCCCAGAGGGAGCAACAGCATCCAAAGGGATCCCTGGTTCAGCAAAGTCAGGGAAACATCAGGAAATGGGAAAGGATGATTCTTCATCAGGGACAGACAAGGAAAAGAAAGAGGGGAAATTCAGGCTGGATATTGGGAAGGAATTGTTCCCTGGCACGGGGTGCCCAGAGCAGCTGTGGCTGCCCCGGGATCCCTGGAACTGCCCAAGGCCGGGTTGGACACTGGGGCTCGGAAGAAACATCGGATAAAAATTGTAGAGCCAGAAAGGAATTCCACACAAAGCACATTTGGGGGGAAGGATTGTCAACCTTGAAAAATCATTTCAGATGTTTCTTTCTAGAAAACAAAGAAGTCACAACTCCAGGGTGGCTTTGTTCCCCTTTCCAGAGGCGAGGGGAGTGCACTGACCCAGGGCTTGTTCCTCCTCCTTCCACCCTGCTATAGCTGGAGGAGTTCCGTGATTTCGATGGGTTTTAAACACCAAAGGAAGGGGGAGAAAGGAGAAATGAGAAATGAGAACACCCTCATCTCGACAAGTGCATTCCAGGACAGAGCAAACAAAGAGGAAATTAAATTTTCCACTTTTCTTTTATCATCCAAACCAAAGCGAAACGAATGCGTCCATCCAAAATTAAATTTTCCGTGTTTCGGGAGCCTCCCCCAAGAAAGTGTAATCAGAAATGATTTTTTTTTTTTTTTGAGGAAAAAAGATGGATTAGATGGAATCGGATTCCTTGACTCCCCAAATCGTGGCTGAGCAGGGTGCAGTGGCACGGTGCTTACAGTGGGTATTTCCTGCTGGTCCCTGTGCAGAGTTGTGATGGTCTTGGTAAACAGGAAGAGAATCCCAGCTGGCATCGAAGGTTTAGAGCAACTCTACTGCCTTCATCTGGGGTTTTTTGTTTGTTTGTTTTGTTTGGTTTGGTTGGTTCTTGTTTTCCGCCGCCAAAAGGAAAAGTCCCAGGGAACTGGAGTGATGCAATCCTTGAATCATCCTGCAAAGAGCAGTGGTGGGCGAGTGGCGGGGTGTGAATCACACGGCTCCTAATTGCGGCCCCCGCCCGGCAGCCGACTGCCCGAGCTGTTGTTTGCTGTCCTATTTTCCCTTTCATTCGGCCCTTTGACAGCGGCTGCTCATTACAGGACTTTCCGAGATGCCTCTTGCCGCGGCCTCGGGGGTGCCGGCGAGTTTTTTAATGAATTTCCCCCCCAGATAGAGATGAACAAAAGAGCCGGGGGAGGCGAGGGTTTGATTTCCAGCCCCTGGCAGCGCTTCACAAACAGCTCAGATGATTAAAAAGACAAGGGCGCTCTTTTAATAATGGGCTTTGTCAGGGTTCAGCTAATTAATTTTCAGAGGAAAAACGGGGAGTTTTGGTGAAGCTGCCACTTGAGCTCTTGAGTTCAGCTTCTCTTTGGCTTCACGACGAGATTTCCCTGTCTCCTCTGAAGGGTGGTGGAAGTTCAGGATGGTGAAGGTCCTTTCCAACCTGGCCGAACCTCATCCTGCTGCCCATGTCCCGGGAAAATGTGGGCAGGGTGGGAATGAGGAGCTCTCCGAGCCGCAGCCTTGGCAGGATAACACAGAGGAAAAGCTGCTGGCAAAAAAAAATAAGGAAAAAAGAATTCAAATGAACCTCTCCTGTCCTCTCCTGTCCTCTCCTGTCCTCTCCTGTCCTCTCCTGCCTCACTGAGGGCTCCTGGCTGGTGAGAAATGAGGTGTGAGAAGGGAATGGAGAGACTGGGCAGGGAAAACCGGGGCTCATGCAGTGGGGAGAGGCAGCAGGGAGTCTGTGACCTCCCCAAGGGTGAGGGGCCAACCCCATTCCCAGTTTTGCCTGGTTTTCCCTGGATTCCTGATGGATCCTTCCCGCTCCCCCTCGCCGGTGTGCTGGGAAACACCAGGAGAAGCCGGGCGGAGCCAGGCTGGGGGAGCTCAGCAGAGCCCACAGCTCCTTCCCTGGGCACGGCAGACACCCAAAAAAATGGGAATATTGCACCCAGCAGCTGCTGCTGGACAAAACCAGCTCCATTTGCCCCGGGATCTGCACCTCCTTTAGAGGCAGCCCCGGCCCTGCCGCCGTCCCCTTGTGAGATAAAAGTCGATTTTTGTGCCCGTTCCCCCCGTGCTGCCAGGGAAATGAGGAGCCGCGGTTATTCCAAACGGCTCCAGTGAAACTTCGGGAAGCACAAATCCATTTCCAAACCAAGCCCTGCGGAACTCCGGGAATCAGAGCTGACAAACACCGGGATTTCCCGGCTGGAATTAACTGAAAAGGTAAGATAAAAGGGCGTAAAATGAGTCGGGCACAATATACTCCCCAAAATGTAGAGCTCAGCAGTGAATAAGCAGCAAAGGGTTAAAAAACCCCAATAAAATAAAATAAAATA
>VZDJ01000219.1:13893057-13937789 GCA_008694505.1 Cyanoderma ruficeps
TGTTATTGTTGGGAGCTGCGTTTCTGCAGGAAAAGAGTCATTTCCACGAAAATCCGAATAAATCCAGCTCTGTGTCTGTATTCCCGTTTATCAGCATTTCCTTTCTCCCCGTCCCACGGGCAGGCTCACACCAGAGCTGAGATGAGGCAAGGATTATTCCTGTCGTGGTGTTTGCACCGTCCAGGGATGAACATTTGTGAGAGAAATGCAGCCCCGGGTTATTGCAGCCCCTCAACGGCCCCTGGGGCGTTCCACAAAAACGGGATCACGGGGCCAGACCCTGGAAGGTCCATCTGGGGAAGGATTGGAGCACCAATTCCAAAGCAAAGGGATGTGTGGGAAGTATTAAAGGTGAGAAAGCTTTTAGAAACCTGCGGAATCAGGCCCCAGAAAGGGCAGAAGAATTTAGAATTAGCTGGAACTGCAAAGTTTGGAAGCAGGAAAATTACAATGGTACAGCAAGCAAGGACAAGAACCAATAATCCGAGTCTCAGGTTTGGCAGGATAGACCTTACGGCTGCAGGGAAATATTCTTAGCAAGACAGTAGAAAGTTTTAAGATAATAATGGAATATTGATTATTGTTAATAGAAAGCACCAAGCGTTGTTTGAGGCAGCTGTGAGTGCTCTCAGGGGTTGGCAGAACAATTGTCTGTGAGCTTTAGCAATGTGCTCTTGGCTGGAAAACTTTTAAAACCCCCTGGAACAAAGAGATCTTGGGCTGCTGCTGGCAAAGCACGACCTGTCACCGTCCTTTAATTGTGTAAAACCCGGTTGATACGAGAGGGATGCTGCAATAAAGGCTCGAGGAACTCCTGGCAGTGATCCCATCCCGTTTGTGCCCCAAAACCCAACAGAGGGTGTCCCCGCAGCTCCAGCAGCCTCTGGAAGCTCTGGAGGGAAGGAGCTGCTCGGAGCAGCTCCTGCTGCTGCACGTGGCTCCCAGCAGGAGCATTTCCAGCCTGGCTGGCTGCGGGGAGGAAGGAAAACTCCTGCCCTGGGCATGGAGCAGGCAGTCACATGAGGCTGGGGAAGGAGTCACAAGCCAGGGCACACCTGGTGTCAGAGGAGATTTGATCCAGCCCTTCCCTTTCCCCTATTTCTGCCTCTGTGGGGAAGGAGGAGGCTGGTGGTCGGTGCCTTCTGCGGGATAATCCCTGTGCTCCCACCTTCCTTCTTGTGGGAAATGGATTTGTTAATCTGAGGACTGTCATCTGTATTGTCTCAGCCTTCACGTGAGACTGAAAAGGGAATAAAAGGTTTTAAAACATCTCTCAGTTGCCCCATCTCTGGGTCAGAAGAGGGTAAAATCCAACACCTTTTCCTGGAGGTTTCTCCTGGAGCAGCAGCACAGCCCTGGCCAGGCTCTGCACCCTCCTGCTGTGTCCCAAAAAATGCCCCAGCAGTGAGGGACAGCATCCCCATCCTGGGCAGGGTGACAGGACCTCCAGCAGCCAGTGACCTCCTCTGCCACAAAGTCCCCAAATTTCTCTGCCCACAAAACTGGTGGCTGGAGGGATGGAATATCCTCATCCTTCCTTGGGCACAGACCCAGGACTTGGTAGGCACGAACAACAGCTTTAAATTTCACTGTATTACGGATTTTAATTAGCCCTGGCCACCCTGAGCTCTCACCCCACTGCATCACAGCACGTGGGAGAGGGCAGGCCGAGGAGGGAGAGGGAGAATGATCTTTTAGAGGATTCTCCCAAGGAGGAAGACTTTTTTCTCCCTGCAGGCAGCACAATTTTGTTTGGCTGTGATTTTTGGGAGGACACACGTGGTTTCAAAGCAGCTCCAGAGTCGCTGGAAATCAGAACATCTCTGTGGGACTCCTGGAGCTCGGCTGGGGTAGGGCAGCTCAGACACTGAGCCTGTGTGTTTAAACAAAGCCCTCAGAGCTTCCAGAGCCATCCCAGCCCCATCCACAGCCTGATTTCCAATTGTCCACCTCCCTCCAGGCACGAAGATGTGACACCGTGCTTTTCTCCGTGTGTGAAAAGATCCAGAGGATGTTAAGCGGATGGAATTGTCCTTTAAAACCATTTAGACCAAAAGAAAAAGGCAAAATAACTGAAAAACTGCAGAAAATATCCTGGTCTGGTGTGGTGAGCACCAACCACCTGCACTGAGATGAGGTTTTGGGGAGCCCTGGGCTGGCTGGATTTCAGCCAGGACGAAGATTTCCCTCCTCTGGGCCCCATTTCCAATTGTCCATCTTCCTCCTGGCACAAAGATGAGAGACCCTGCTTTTCCCTTGTGCTTTTCCCTTGTGCTTTGCTCGGTGTGTGAAAAGATCCAGAGGATGTTAAGTGGATGGAATGATCCTTAAAACCCATTTAGACCAAAGGAAAAAGGCAAATTAACTGAAAAACTGGAGAAAATCTCTTTCCCTGGCATGGTGAGCACCAACCACCTGCACTGAGATGATGTTTTGGGGAGCCCTGGGCTGGCTGGATTTCAGCCCCGATGAAGATTTCCCTCCTCGGGGCCGGGGTGTGAGGCTGCCCGGCAGCCCGGCAGCAGTGCTGGGTAAACAAGCAGTAAATAACCATCGCCCCGGTGACAAACGCCTCGCAGGGATTGCCAGAGGAAGCTGAGCTCGGGCGTTTTGCAGCCAGCAGGGAGGAAATAAAATATTCCGCGTTTAACCATCCCGGGCAGGGAGGTGCAGGAACGGGGAGCGGGGTCTGGCCGTGAAGGCCCAGATGGCCGCCGGTTGTCAAAGCAAAGGGATGGGCTGGGAAAAGCTCTCCCTGTTCCCTGTGCTCCGGCCCGGAGGGAGAGCCCAGCTCGGGGTTTGCAGGGGAGCCGCTCCGGCGGCAAAAATGGGCATTTATTGCTCTCTGCTGGCGAGACGGGCTGAGCAGCTGAGCCGCGAATTCCTGCCCTGAGCCCCCGAGAACCACTCGGGCTGGGAAATCCCTCTCAGACCATGGAGCCCGACCATTCCCCCACCACTAAACCGCGTCCCCAAATGCCACATCTGGGTTTAGACGCCTCCAGGGATGGGGACGCGGTGCCAGCGCTCCTTTCCTGCGCTCCTGCTCCAGACACGGAGCTTGGATGGCGGGGCTGGGGTCAGGCTGGGCTCTGCCTCCCCCTGAGGAGTTTTTTTCTGCCCCCAAATGGGGCTGGACCAGCCCCTTTATTCCTCCTCCCCTCCCCAATTCCGTGTCTCTCGCTGCCAAAGGCTTTGGTGGTGCTCCTTGCGGGAGGGGGGCCTGGCAGAGATGTCATCGTGGAGCCCACGAGGATAAAAACCAGGCACAAATACAGGAGTGGCTCTTTCAAACACGTTTGGGCCAGGCTGAGCCGCTCCAAGGTGTGGGGCAGCTGTGGGGACGGCGCTCCTCAGTCCCCATCCTGGGCAGGGCATTCCTGAAACACCCCCAGGAGCTCAGCCCTGCTCCACCAGCTCCAGCACCACTGCTGGGGCCTCATCCTGCCCTGGCTGTGCCTCTTCTGCTCTGGGGCACAGCCCTGCTCCCAAAAAAAACCGAGGGCAGGGTCCCAAGGGCTTGGGACGAGGAGCCCAAACCCTTGTAGCTCCTCAGGACATGGTGCAGGAGCTCTCCTGGGATGAGGAGCCCAAACCCTTCCAGCTCCTCAGGACATGGTGCAGGAGCTCTCCTGGGATGAGGAGCCCAAACCCTTCCAGCTCCTCAGGATGTGGTGCAGGAGCTCTCCTGGGATGAGGAGCCCAAACTCTTCCAGCTCCTCAGGACGTGGTGCAGGACCTCCCCTGGGATGAGGAGCCCAAACCCTTCCAGCTCCTCAGGACGTGGTGCAGGAGTTCTCCTGGCTGTGGAGAGCACGCAGACCTGGCACGGTGCTGCTGGAGGGCTCCTGCTGGTGTCCCCAGGGTGGTCACACAACGTGGCCACCTTCTCTCAGCCACCAGGGCCACTTCAGGGCAAATCCTTCCAGCATCCAGCTCCTCAGGACGTGGTGCAGGACCTCTCCTGGGATGAGGAGCCCAAGCCCTTCCAGCTCCTCAGGACGTGGTGCAGGAGCTCTCCTGGGATGAGGAGCCCAAACCCTTATAGCTCCTCAGGACATGGTGCAGGAGCTCTCCTGGGCTGTTTCTGGAGGTGACACAGACCTGGCACGGTGCTGCTGGATGTCTCCTGCTGGTGTCCCCAGGGTGGTCACACCACGTGGCCGCCCTCACTCAGCCAGCGGGGCCGGTGGGTGGCACAGCCTGGCGTGCCCTCAGGTGGCCCTGGGGCTGTGGGGACAGCAGCCAGCTTGGCACGGAGCAGGGCCTGCAGCTCCTGGTCTCCCAGCTCGGTGGCTGCAGCCAGGGCCAGCAGGAAGTAGGTGGCTGCGTCCTGTCCATCCTGAGCAGAAAGCACAGGGGGCAGGGGTTAGGAAGGGCCTTCACTGGAGGTGGTGGGGCAAGAAGGAGCTGGAGCAGAGCCTGGAGGGTCCAGGCAGCACCCAGGGACACCTGATTTCACTGGGATGGTGCCGAGTGCCAGCAATTCTCTCCGAATTACCCTCCCCTCCTTCCAGGCCAGAAGATGTGACCTCCATCCTCAGCTCTCCACCCAAACCAGAGCACCAGGGCTCCTTCCTCACCTGCAGCCTGTGCAGAGCCAGGTTGCCCAGGTGCAGGTAGACCTTGCAGTAGTACAGGGCCTCTGCTGAGCTCTGCAGCACGGGGGGACGCATGGCCAGGGTCTTCAGGTAACAATCCTCGGCCATCTCGTGCATGTGCAGCAGCTCGTAGGCCGTGGCCAGGCGGTGGAAGGCCACCAGCTCCTGCAGCTGGTCCCCTGGAACACAGAGAGGGGTGGGATCAGACAGATCCTGCCATGGATCCCCTGAAAAAGAGAGGGGTGGGATCAGACAGATCCTGCAGCTGGTCCCCTGGAAAAGAGAGAGTGAAATCAACCTGGTCCTGCAGCTGATCCCCTGGAAAAGAGTGTTGTAGGAATCAACCAGCTCCTGCCATGGGTCTGGAAAAGGGTGTGTGGAATCCTGATACAGATCTCCTGGAAAAGATGTGGGTGGAATCAACCATCTCCTGCCATGGATCTCCTGGGACAGTTGCTGATCCTGCTCAATCCATGCCCAGCCCTGCTGGCCAACCTTGGATGCATTTTCTCAGCTCCCTGGGGGCATGGATACCTCTGAGAGAAAACAGAGCCATGGGCAGGATGGTTGATGCCACAGCTGGACGGGTTGGCCCAGGAGGATCATTCAGCCAGGGGAGTTTTTGGGTGCTGGAAGGGGCTGTGACAAGGCTGGTCCCGTCCATTTCAGCTGGCATTTTGCCCATCCAGACTATTTCTGTAATGGGAAGGGCTGAGGTTTTGAGCAGAACCAGGGCAGAGAGGAACTGCTCAGCCCTGTGCTTTCACCAGACTTCCTGTGCTCTGGGGCAACCAAACCCCTCTGCTGTCACACAGCTGAAAAAAAAAAAAGGGAAGTGGCCTTAAAAAGATGTAATGACTTCGGGTAAGAGCAGCGTTAGCAAAGCAAGAGATCCCCTTTTCACAGGGATATCGCTCTCATCCACAAGGTTCAGTGGCTCCCAATGCCCTGGGGGTGAAAATCACCCCCCGACCAGTAACTCCCAGTAATTTGGGTGTAAATCACTCACCGACCCTGAGGCTGAGCCTGGCTGCCAGCGTGGCAAACTCCAGAGCCTTCTCGTAGCCCTGCAGGCTGATCTGCAGCTCGGCCAGTTTATTGAACAGCCTCAGCTCTGCCTGCGTGGCCTTGAGCTTCCTGGCCAAGGGCACAGCACCTCCCTGAGGACACAGAACGGCCAGGTCAGGATGCTGCGGGAGGGATCAGCACGGCCTGACAGGGGTGACGTCCCCAGGGCAGGGGATGGTCGCTGCAGCTTTAGGTTTTAGTCCCTTCTTTCCCTTGAAAATGGGTTTCAAAGCCTGATCCTCACATCTCTGCCCTTCCCTGGGTGCCTGGAATTCTGACTGGGGGTACCCAGGAGTGACCAGCTCACACTAAACACCACCAGGATTTATAATACAAAGAGCCCATTCCCCCCCCAATTTTTTTTTTTTTNTTTTTTTTTGCAAAAAGGTCTTTTTCAAACCAAAAGATCTCTTTTTTTGCAAATCAAAATATCTCTGTTTTGCAAAAATTTTTGCAAACCTGTGCTCCAGGCCTCCCACCCTGGCACCCTCAGGATCACCCCGCCCCTCTCCACCCTCCATCCTTTGGGTCTGCCCTGGGGCACAGCCTGTGGGGACAGAAATGCCCAGAAACGTTCCGTACCCTGTAAAACTCCACTGCTCGGGCCCTGCTCCGGCTGCCATTGAAGAAGGTGTCACCTGCTTTCTCATAAAGATCCATGGCCAAGGAGAGGTTGTCCCCTCTCAGAGCGGTCTGGATGGCTGCCTGCAAGGGAAAAGGGGCTGGGGTGACATTTGGGAAGGCAGAGACAGTGGTGTGATTAAATAAACCCCCAAAATTTTAGGAGCTGCTCTTCCACTTTGCGGCTCAGCTGATGAAATAGTGCTGGGGATGGAGAGATGCCAGGAGTCTTCAACTCCAAGGACTTCCCCCGTATTTATGGATATTTCAATGGGAACTTGGTCACCTCCAGCTTCCTCTGGCACTCCTACATCACTTTCTGACTCAATGAATTCACTAATTTTCACCCCAAAATCCTCTAAACTCGATGGACGGAAGGCAAGAGGGGAAATTCAGTGCCTGAGGGTAAGGCAAGAGCTCCTCCTTCCAGCGGGAGCTTTGCAGTGCTCAGAACTTCCCCTTCCAGGTTTTCCAGCCCCAAAGGGATGTGATGGGAGTGCATGGGACAGTTCCAGCCACCTCCTCCATACCTGGAAGTACATTTCCACCAGCTCATCCTCCTGGAGAAGGTAATAGAGCTTTCCTGCCTGCAGCCAGGCCTCTGCTGCCCTGGCAGCCTCCTCGAGGTCGATGAAGATCCTCAGGCTCTGCTTGGTGCAGTCCAGGGATTGTTTCAAAGCCCTGTGATGGCAACAGGCAGAAAGCCACCTCAGAGGAGTGACAGGACACCCTCAGCTGTCCCCAAGCCACCTCTCCCATGGCAGTGAGCCCCTGCCCTCTCCTCCTGTAGTCATCAAAGGTTCTCAGCCCTGAGCAATGTGTAGGGCCATGGGAGTCTCCATGCTTTAATGCTCGAGGTTTAATGGTCATTTGGCCACCTTAGGACAATCCAGGACCCCAGTGCTCCCACTCAGGCTGCTCCTCACCCCTGTGTGATAAAGAGGGGTTCATCTAGGTCACCTGCAAACCCAGTTTGCCTCCCTAAACCGAGTCCCAAGGTCACTCCCAGCTCCATATGGGAGCACAGGCAGGGAATGCTTGCACTTCCACCTCCCCCCAGACAGCACCTGGCCCCCAAACCCACACCTTGGCCTGGTGTTTGTCCCTTGTGCAGCCATGGAGAGATCCCTGGCTAAGTGTCCGAGCCCCTTTTCCAGCCCCTGGTCACGGGAGGACACCGGGACAGGCAGTGGGATGAGCCAGAGGGTTGGACACAGAGTGAGCTGTGGGGAAGGCAGAGGCAGCAGTGGCCAGGACAGTTTGTTTGCCTGGTGTCTGTCCTGCTGGCAGCCCAGCTGTCCTGGGAGCCCAGGGAATGGGCTGCTTTGTGATCCTAAATAGCACCGTTCACATGACGGGCCTGAAATACCTTCCCCCTGCTCTCAGCGTGACCTGGCTGGGGAGGTGAACACCCCGGCTGGGGACAGCCCTGCCCCTTTGTCCTTCTGGGACAGGGGAACTGGCTCTCCCCTCTTTGGCCTCACTGCCTTCAAGGTCTGTGGCCTGTCCCAGCCTCCTTCCCCCCTCCCCTGCCCAATCTGATCAGTCCAGGCAGGTGTCAGATTAAAGGTGAGCTGATCCCGGGGTTTAAGCACCTCTGCAGTCCCTCCCTGGGGACAATATCACAGCAGACACAGGAGGGGCAGCCCTGGCAGCTGGAGGCTGACACCAGACTTACTCAGAGAGCAGATCAGTAGGCTGATCTTACTGGGGAGTGGTGATTAATCACTGGGATAAGCTTCCAAAGGAAGCAATGAATTCCCTCTCACTGGGTCCACTCTGCTGAAGGCTGGACGTGTCCTGGAAAACTGTGTTTGCCCAGGCTGCAGTTCTGTCTGGGACAACGTTTGACCAGCTCTGGTTGTCACTGAGCTGCTCCCTCTCCGAGCACAGCGACAGCTCAGAAATCTCAGAACCAGAACTGTGGGGGAAGATGGAGCCACCACACCCCTTCCCACCCTGCTCAGGGGACACCCCAGCACAGCCACTGCACCCTGACGGCATCCCACAGCCCCAGGCACTCACTCAGGTGTGCCCAAAGCCTGGTAGAGCTGGCTGAGGGCCTGCCTGGCACTGCCCTCCAGCTCCCTGTCCTGCAGCTGCCGTGCCAGGGACGCCCAGTGCTCGTGGTAGGTGATGCAGGCCCGCAGGTCGGGGCACACTCTGCTGTAGAAATGGCACAGACACTCCGTGACGTGCAGCTGACCTGTGTGACACGGGGAAAGGGACAAGGACAGGTCAGGGGAGAGCACAGATACTCTGTGACGTGCAGCTGGCCTGTGTGACACGGGGAAAGGGACAAGGACAGGCCAGGGGACAGCGTTGGGGACCTGGCAGGGTCACACACCGCCCTGCTCCCCTCTATACTCACTCCTCAGGTTCTGCCACTTGAGGGCAAACCCCAGCGCCAGCTCATAGCAGAGTTTGGCGTCCTCCATCCTCTGCCTGCCCACCATGGCCTGTGCCAGCCACAGCAGCACCTGTGCCAGCTCCGTGTCCATGTCCTGGTGTCCCTGGAGCTCGGAGTAGAGCCGGGCCGCCCACAGCAGGTAGAGCTCGGCCAGCTGGGCCGCCCCGCACGAGAGGCTCAGCTGGCCCAGGTTAGCCAGGGACACGGCCTGGTTCCTCCTGCTGCCCGTCTCCTTGGCCTTGTGCAGGGCCCTCAGGAAGTGCTCTGCAGCCTGCTGGACGTGCCCCTGTCCCCCGAGGGCCATGGCCAGCAGGTTGTGCACGGCCCCTCGCTGCGTCTCGCAGGCCGTGCCGCGCAGGGAGCGCCGCAGCCGCCTCAGGATGTCCCCGGCCGGGCCCGGCTGCTGCTGCACCAGGTACACCCAGGCCAAGCACAGGGAGGACTCAAAAGCCTCCTCCTCTCCCAGCAGGCTGCCCAGGGCCGCAGCCCTGGCTGCGTAACGGGCCGCCCCGTCCAGGTGTGCCCCGTGCTGCAGGTACAGCCCGGACAGGACGGCGCACAGCGTCCTCTGCGTGGGCACGGCCCTGCTCTCCCCGCAGAACCCCAGCGCTTGCTTCAGGTACGGACAAGCCAGTGCTGGGATGCTGCTCCTGTCCAGCGGCCTCCCCAGGAGTTTGGAAGCGTTTTGGAGGACGAAGCCAGCTCTCCAGAGGGGGGTGGGCGTCCCCTTGGCGCCACTGGGAGAGAAGGACCTGACGGAGGCCAGCGCCAGGTTCGGCAGGCACTTCTTGTCGTAGAGGTAGCCCAAGGTGGCGGCGGCATCCAGCGGCCCAGCGCGGGCGGCCGGGCTGAGCCAGGGGGTGCTGAGGCACTGGAGGTGCTCCAGGAAGGGCAGCACCTCCTCGGCTCTGCCCAGCTGCAGGAAGAGCTTGGCAATGAGGAAGCAGATCCGGGCCTCCAGCGGGGCGTTGCCCACGGCGATGGATTCCCTCAGGACGTAGGTCAGGAGCTCCAGCTCGTTCTCGGAGCTGAAGGAGCGGCTGGGCAGGCACACGAGCAAGGTCAGAGTCTTCCCCAGCAGGGAGGAGAACTTGTGCTTCATGTTCTGCTTCAGGTAGATGGAGGCGAGGCTGACGTGCAGCGCTGCCAGCAGGGGCAGGTCCCCAAAGCCCCTGTCCAGGACACTCAGGGCTTCCTCAAAGTACACCCGGGCCTGGGAGAACTTGACTTTTTTGATGCAGAGCTTACCCAGGAGGAAACAAAGCCTAACGTGAGCCCAAACTGAACGAGTCCTCTTGGCCCAGTTCCGGGAGGTCTCGAGGTACAGCACCAGTTCATCCTCGTCAGAGAAACCATAAAAGGTGGAGTGGAGGAAGGAAAAGCTGAGATCATAAAAGCTTTGGAAACCAGGCACGAAAGTGTCTTGGTTGAGGAAGGTCAAAATGGGGTCAAAGACATCAGCGTCCTCCATGTGTCCAGCGTTGAGGTCGATGAAGAATTTGGGATAATCCAAGTCATCCAGCTTGTCCAGGAGAACATCTTCCAGTGTGGTAGGGGCTGTTTCACTGCCTGGGCTGGACAGCTCGGAGGTGCTGCTGGTCGCCCAGTCATTGATCTCCTCCCAGGACTGGAGAACTTGGATTTCTTTACTGCCATGGAGAGCAGCCTCTGGAAGGGACAGGGAAACCATAGTGGGATCAGCAAGGAATTCTTCCCTGTGGCTGCCCCTGGAAGTGTCCAAGGGCAGGTTGGACAGGGCTTGGAGAAACCTGGGCTAGTAGAAACCTGGGCTAGTGGAAGGTCCCTGCCGTGGTAGGGGCTGGGTGACCTTTAAGGTTCCTCCCAACCCAAACTGTTCTCTGATGTTTCCTCACATCCAAATTCACCCTCAGAATTCATCACCAAAGCATCCCCCTCTGTCCCCTCCTCATACTCACCTGGTGTCACTTTTGGGAACACGGCTGTGGGCTCGAAGCCAGCTGTGCAAAGAGACAAACAGAAAACAAACCCCCACATCCTTGGTCGGTGTCAGTGTGCAGGAATCAGCTGAAGCCCCAAAGCCACCCAGGCAGAACAGAGAAACTGAGAGCCCCCAGAAACCCTGACCCTGGTGCTGCAGGCCAGGCTCGGTGGAGAGCAGCGTCTGCCGGGGTGAATCCCAGCTCAGGAGCTGCCCTGGGAGCAGAGAAGGTCCCTGCAACCTCCAGCAAGGCAGGGTCAGCTCCTGAGGACACCTCCAGCCTCCATCAGCAGGCTGAGCACAGGTTTGGTGCTGCCTCCACCCCAGAAGTCACCTCCACTCCACTGCCATGACCTTGGGGCTCTCCAGGCACTGCCCAGCTCTCCACGGGGATCCAGGGACTGGGATACAGGGAGAGGGGACACTCACCCAGCCTGTACACGGAGCTGATGTCAGTGTGGGCCAGGTCCCCCAGGAGGGTGACAAAGTGCTGCTCGTCACCATTGCAGGGCAGGTGTAGGATTGGGGACTTCTCCTCTTCGCTCAGAAACACGAAGCCCTTTCCCCTGTGGTGGGGCAGGAGAAAAGAGTCAGAGCGTCCCCAGCCCCTGGCACTGCAGCTGGGCTGTGGGGTGGGGTAGGATGGGATCAGTAGGGTGGGATCAATGGGATGGGATGGGGTCAGTGGGGTGGGATCAATGGGATGGGATGGGGTGGGGTGGGATGGGGTCAATGGGATGGGACTGGATCGGGTGGGATGGGATCCTTTCCCATCTGTTCTCTTCCTCCCACCACAGAAGTTCTGTTGCAGATGAACACAGGATTTTGGACACCTTCCCCATCCATGTTCCCCATGAAGGAACAGAAAGGTACCAGAGAAAAGGACCTATTTGTCTTTTTTGGAATTTGGAAGCCACAGGATACCAGCTGGTCTGCTCTGTCCCTTCTGGAGTGTCAGAGAAAAGTGACAACTCGCCTTGAGTGACTCTGAGAGAGGAAAGCCCAGCAGAGCTTGGTTAAAACCTTCTCCTCCCACGTTCACTCTTGGAGAAGCCTTTTGGGATGGGCATGGAAGCCACCAACAGAGACAACTGCCTGGGCCAGGGTGGGATTCACCATCCCTGGGCAGCTCTTGCTGTGTCCTGGGGAGGGTGTGGGGTCCTGCTCTGTGCCAGGGGCCATCCTGCCTCCACACCCAGGGGCAGGGGGAAGGAAAGCAGGATTTGGGAATGCTCTCCCCACCCTTGTCAGGCCCCCAGCCCCTCAGAGCTGCAAACCAAAGACATTTCTAGGACAAAGTGGGAAGCCAGCTTGCAGGAAGCCAGATTAGCCCAGGGCTGGCTCTGTTCCCCTCCAAGAATCACCTGAGGCAGGTGAAATACAATTTCTTTGTCTGGGCTGCAGCAGAGCCTGGCCAAGGCTTCTGCTCACACCTCAACCGCCCCTCTGTGAAGGTCCTGCCAAGGAAATCACCTGCCCTAGGCTCTGAGGAGGTGAGATTTGGAGCCTCCCCTCCCTTTTCTCCGGAATTTAATTTAAATAAACTCACAGAGGTTCACAAGCCTGGGGGTTTACGTGCCGGGTGGGAACGAAGCCAACGCTCCTGGTGCTGAGGGATTTGCCCACAAACCAGGGCAGCCCAGGGATGAGGAAGCCAATGATTTCTATGGGCTCTCCTTTGGAGAAGCTCAGCTCGTCCCACGCTGCTCCTCTGTGGTCCTTGATGGCGATGCACCTGCCTCTGACTGGGAATCCAAGGCAAAAAAAGGGAATTTCAGTGCTAAAACCTCCCCACTGGAAAAGAGCTGGGCAAGGAGAGGCCGTGATCCCAGCAGGAGAGGGGTGCCTCTCTTTCCCCTAAGATTTATTGGGAACTTGGATCCAGCTTTCTAGCACTTCTCCTTGAGAAGTGGATTATGATCCAAAATAAAGGAGGGATGGATAAACTCCACAGCCCTGCGAGCTGCAGCCTGGAAGGTGACTGGAAATGTGGATTTTCACGGACACTGCCCTGTCTCAGCTCTGCCAGGAGTGAAATCCCGGACAGTGCAAACGTTCATCCCGACATGACAAAGTCACACCTGCAGGGACCTCCTGTGTCCAGCCCTGGGCTGGGGGTAAGGGCTGGATGGTGGGCACAGGTTTCATGTGAACACAAGGTGGGGAATCTCATGGTTTGAAACCTCCCTCCTGAAAGAATTAAAAGAGACATAAAATCGAGGTAGGACAGGGAAAACCCAGTGGCAGCAGCTCCGTGCTCTCTCTGTGCTCCTCAGAACATGGTTTGCAAGTTCTGATCTGCACTCCAGAGAGTCCAGGGATCCCCTCAGAGCCCCTGTAGTGGGGTCAGGCCCACAACAACAGATGGATTTGTGCTCATTTGTGGCCAAGCCCAGGTTTTGAGCCTTTTTTTGTGGACACTTGTGGCCAAGCCCAGGTTCTGAGCTGGTTTTTTTTTGTGGTCATTTGTGGCCAAGCCCAGGCTTTGAACTGGTTTTTTTTGTGGTCATTTGTGGCCAAGCCCAGGTTTTGAGCTGGTTTTTTGTGGTCATTTGTGGTCAAGCCCAGGTTCTGAGCTGGTTTTTTTGTGGTCATTTGTGGCCAAGCCCAGGTTCTGAGCAGTGCCCACCCCGGGGACAGTGCCTTGCCCGGGTGTCACTCACCAATGGCCTGAGAGCTCGTCCCGCTGATCTCCTGGGAGAGGCCAAAACCCACAGCATAATTCTTCAGGAACCACCTGCAAGGCAAAAAGGGACCCTCACTGGTCCTCTGTGGGCACTCCTGACCTCAGGCCAGCTCCAGGGATGGTGTCACACCACAGAGGAAGAGCAGGATAAATTTGATAAATTTTCCATCTTTAAGGAAGATTTCTCCAAGTAAAAGGCTCAGCCAGGTGACAAACGTGAAGCCCGTTTTTGGCTGGCATTGCCTGAATTTTTTTTCTGCCACTTCTTCATCTGCTAATCAGAGATAACCTCATGTGTGACCTAAATCAATATCTTACAAAAAGCACATCTGAAGTAGGAGCCTGCCCTTGCTGTGTCCCATTGACAGCACCTGCACTGATCCCAGTCTTTATGCCTAATGTAGATCCTCCTGGAAATGCCCTCATGGAATTGTGGGGCTCGTGCCCTTTGCCGGAGGCAAGAGGAGTTTCCCAGGCAGCCCTGGTGCCAGCCGTGCACCAGGATCAGGAAAGGATCCTGGTCTGAGCCCTTTGAGTCATCACTTACTGGTGAAAGGGGTGAGGTATTGGCTCCAGAGCTGTCGGGGGCACCACGCCTCGCTGCCCCGTCAGCAGGGACACCCCTTCCCATTGGGAATCCTGTCCAACACTCTTCACGTGGATCAGCTCGTTCCTGCAGAGCTGCAGACCCTCCTCTCCCTCCTGCTCCGACTTCCAGACGCCAGGCACTGCCCTGGAGAAAAAATTCCCTGCAGAGAGAAGGAGTCAGTGCCTTGGGTTGAACAGCAAGATGTGTCCTATTCCCAGTCTGTTGAAAATGGTTGACGAGGTGTTTTCTTTATCCCATAACTCTGGGGAGAGGGGGCAGGTGTCTCCTGTCCATGGCCCAGGTGTTAAACCAGCTGGGGCCGTGCTCTTTATCCCTTCCAGGACCCGTCCTCCCTCCAGGGGAGATCTGCTGTTCTTTATCCCTTCCAGGACCCGTCCTCCCTCCAGGGGAGATCTGCTGTCCATGGGCCATCCAGGCTCACTGCAGGGCTGAGACAATTCCATCATCCCACGGGGAGAGGCTCCACCCAGGGGGAGGAGCGCAGCATTCCCACCTGGATCAAAGCTGGGATTGGGAACAGCAGCACAGCCTGTCTGCACTGGATTCCCAGAGGGAGACCGGACCCATCCCAGCACCACTGGGCCCTTCTCCAGGATCATCTCTGCTCCCACAGAACCACATCTGTCCCTGCAGGAGGGCTGGGCTGACACCAACACCCTGACCAACACGGGGGCAGGAGAGTTCTGACTCTGGCAGAGTTTTTCTTTTCTTTGTTCATTTCCTTTTTCTGTCCTACTACATTTTTGATATTCCTAGTAAAGAACTGTTATCCTATTCCCATATCTTTGTCTGGAAGCCCCTCAATTTCAAAATCATAATAATTAGGAGGGAGGGAGTTTACATTCTCCATTCCAAGGGAGACACCTGTCCTTCCAAATCGGGACAGTCAGAGATGGGATCAGTGCATCAGCGGCTCCAGCACAGCCCTGCTGGGGGATTTTCGGGATTTCCCTGCATGTTCATTCCCATCACACCTTCCTGCAGGAGCAGATCCATATAGATGGTGGCCAGGTGCTCTTCATCCACGGTGACCCTGAGCTCCGTGTCCTCCACCAGGGCACAGTCCAGCCAGAACTCCTGAGCAAAGAGCAGCTGCTCCAGGCAAGTCCCCACGTACCCTGAGAAGCCAAGAGGGGGATCAGGGTCAGCCCTGGGCACCAGGAAGGGTCTTGGGGAATTTCCAAATGTCAGGCAAAAAGCTTCTAATTTTGTCTCCAGAGTTTCCCCAAAGGAATCCTCCTGGTTCTCACTGATCCAAACAGAGGTTTCATAAACAACGGATTGCAGTTTCCTAATTCATGTTCTCACCCTAAACATCACAGTTCTGTAATGTCAGGCGATGCCTTCCCCAAAAACCCTTCTCACACCGTCTGCTCAGACCTCGGAAACGTTACCTAAAGTCAGATAGGTGGAAAACTTCCAGACTTCCTCCAGGGTTTTGAAGGTGAGGAGGAAGCGATCCTGGTGTGCCTGCACACAGACCAGCCTGGCCGACAGCTCCTGCACAGGGGAGACAAAGCAGCATCAGGGACAGTCCTGGAGCCTGGAAATCCAGCTGGGGAGGAGAGTTCAGTCCAGGCCTCCTCTCTCTAGCTGGGATTTGTTTATATAAAACCCGCCCTGAGAACTCTGTGCCTGTCCAGAGCTGCCACCTCCAGCAGGGACGGGGATTTGGTGATCCCAGCCCTGTGAATTCCCGGCTGTTCAGGCTCAGATCCCTCAGACCAACACAAGGCTCAGCTCTGCCTCTCACTTGCATCATCCCCATCACTCCGGTCCCCTCCAGAGTCCCCTGCAGTGGCCTTGGAGGAACTCCTCAGCTGGGTTTGGTGCTCCAGCACGGCTCCCACCATTCCAGGAGCATCCCAGCACGCTGCCTGGGGGTTTGTTATCCTCTTCTGTTGTTAGAGCTGGGATTAAACGCTGGGAGACGCAGTTTGCGTTGGGGCTCAGGTGTTTATGGACTCTTATCCATAGCACAGTCTCACAAGCTGTGAGTTCTACCCAGGAAATGGCTCTGTCTCTAACCCTCTCCAAGGTCTTTTAAGCACAAATTGTCCAATTAAGAAATGACACCTAAATTATTTTGACTTTTAACCCAATAACCAACCACCCGTGGCCCGCAATGAGGATTTTTCTACCCAATTACAAAACACCACCCAAACCATGAAGGAGAAGGTGAAAAAGAAGGACTCAGCCTATGCCCTAAACCTTCATCTTGCTTTTTATATATATTACTGTATTCTAAACCCTTAAACTCTGAGTTTTCCACCCTGTGATATCACACACTTCTATTCAAACCACACACGCACAATCCCAGCGCTGTCACTCAATTTTGGGAGCCTTTTCCAAGGCCTCAGGCCAGCACAGAAAGCCCCGAATTCTCAGTTTCCAAGAGCTGGCATGGGGCTCCTACCTTGAACAGGGCACAGACAGCTCTGTCATCACTCTCCAGAGCCCACAGCTTCTTCCTGGCAGCTTCCTGGAGCTGGGAATTGCGGCCCCGGGAGGAGCGGCTCTCCACGGAGAAGGAGAGGGAGATCTCTTGGAAAAGGGAAAGAGGGGGATTAAAGGGGAGGAGGAGCTCTGTGGCACCCAGGGCCACCCCTGCCACCCAGGGCCACCCCTGCCAAGGCCAGCAGAGCCTCCAGCCTGGCTGTGATGCTCACACAACACAAGCCCAGCTCGTTCTCATCCTTCAGACACTGAGATGGGACCTGAGGCCCTGCAGGGAACCTCAGGAAATCCGTGAGATCCCACAGGCAGATCCTTACCTGGAGGAAAGCTGTCCCTGCTGAGAGCCAGCAGCACCACGGAGGGCTCTGGGGAGTCGTGTCCTGCCTCGGGAGTGGGGCTGCTCGGCTCTGTCACCCCAGCCTTACCTGGAGAGGAGGGGACACGGCACAGAATGTCCTGGAAGAGCTCTCGGATGTCCTGCCTGAGCTGAGAGCTCCTGGCAGCACAGCCCTGCAGATGTGGCCGGGGATTGTGTGAATATGGGACCACCCTAAACTCATGCTCAAGCTTGGAGGGATCCGTGGGATTGATGGGGTCTAACTCCATCATCCCTTTGACGCTGGGGATTTTTCCAGGGCTGGAGTGGCTCTGGAGTGAGGGGATTTTCCCTCCTTCCTCCTGGGCAGACCCTCAGATGAGCAGATATCTTAAAGGGTGAATCTCCAACAGAGAATTTTTTGGAGGAGGCCTCATCTCCCCGGCACAGGGGAGCCAAGGCCTTGCAAAACTCTCTGTTCAAAAATTTGAAAATCAAAGTGAGATTTTTCTCCCCTGCCCGCTCTGGTGGGTGTCCAGAATCCAAGCAGCATTCTCCCTGCTCATCATCATCATCAGCTATTGCCATAAAGGATTCAGAGCCTGCAACTCGAGCTGCTAATTATGTTAATGAAAGCTGAGGCACACAAAACTCCAGCCCTGCTTTTCCACAGCTGCACTGGCGGTGGAGGGATAACCAGATTAAACCCCGATTTTTGTCAGTAATCAGACTGGATTTGTGAGCTAAACATGTACCTGGAGGAGCTGAAATGTGCAGCAGCTTTTTTTAAGTCACTTCTTGGACCAAAACTCTGCTGTACAGTTCTTTTTATGGAGCCAGATTTGCCAGTCACTCAAATAAATTGTTATTTTCTAAGTCACCCCAATAAACTGGTATTTGCATGCAGAAATAGAATTCTTATTCAGAGAAATAGAATTCTTATGTAGAGCTAGAAAATAACAGCCCAAAGCTGGACAGGTGGTGAATAAGCTTTGCTTTGACAGAAAAGGGTTTGCATTTAACAAAGCCTTGACATTTCACGTGGCAGCTCCGGCCCTTCCACTTGAGGGAAACTGAGAGGGGGAAGTGAAAGGAGGCAGGACTCAGTCTGAGCCAGCTCCTGCCACGGCTCCACTCCTCCCCGTCCTCCTCCCTGTGCCCCAGCACACCCTGCCAGGGCCGGGGTGGGTGCCTGCTGCCATTCCCTGGGGATGGGGATGGAACCCTGATCCCATTCCCTGGGGATGGGTCCCTAATGCCAATCCCTGGGTATGAGGATGAATACCTGCTGCCATTCCCTGGAGCTGAGTCCCTGATGACATTGCCTGGGGATGGGGATGGATCCCTGATCCCATTCCCTGGGGATGGGGATGGAACCCTGATCCCATTCCCTGGGGATGGGGATGGGTCCCTGATCCCATTCCCTGGGGATGGGGATGGGTCCCTGATCCCATTCCCTGGGGATGGGGATGGGACCCTGATCCCATTCCCTGGGGATGGGGATGGGTCCCTGATCCCATTCCCTGGAGCTGGGGATGGAACCCTGATCCCATTCCCTGGAGCTGAGTCCCTGATCCCATTCCCTGGGGATGGGGATGGGTCCCCGATGCCATTCCCTGGGGATGGGTCCCTGATGCCAATCCCTGGAGCAGTGTCCCTGGTGCCATTCCCTGAGGATGAGGATGAGGATGGGTCCCTGATCCCATTCCCTGGAGCTGTGTCCCTGGTGCCATTCCCTGGGGATGAGGATGAGGATGGGTACCTGCTGCCATTCCCTGGAGCTGTGTCCCCGGTGCCACTCCCTGAGGATGAGGATGTGTCCCTGGTGCCATGGTCGTGTCCCACCACCATTGTCCTCGTTGGTCCCGGCGGGGCAGGGTCTCGGGGGAGCGGGGCCAGCAGGACTCACACTCCTCACCTGGGGAACACGGAGGGTGGGCAGAGACATCCAGAGCCCTGGCAAGGTCCTCCCTGCCCGGGAGGAGCCCGTGGGGTGTGCCACAGGAGGTGGCAGGTGGGACACTGCTCGTGCCACCTCCGCCAGCAGCAGGACAGAGCCTGTCCATGATCCACAGAGCCTGTCCCTGGTCCCCAGAGCCTGTCCCTGGTCCCCAGAGCCAGGAAGGGGCCCGGGCTGGCTCTGGTTGCTCTCACGGGTTCAGTGTTTATTTTCATTTGAGCCAGGCTCAGAAAGGGAACTGGGAGTATTTTTTGGTTTTTTTTTTTTTTCAAGGGACCAATTGAAGCTGCAGCTGGGGAGTTGTCACCAGCCGTGCCAGTGACTCACTGACCTCCTCAATGCCAAAATATTTTGTAACAATGGGCAGGAAAGAGCTCCAGCCCCGAGCCAGGAGGAGGTCCCAGCACTCAGGGCTGCACTCCTGGCTCCAGGGCTGGGTGCCCAGGGCACCTCCTGGCCCTGCTGGGGGACACGTGGCCACAGTGGCTGGCCCTGAGCCACTCCTCCAGCTCGCTGGGACACGCTGGAATGGGAATGGTGCCTTGGGGGATGGCAGCACCCCACGGGCTGTGCTTGGAGGGCTCCTGGGCGGGCAGGGTGGAGAGGGGAAAAGCCAACAGCATGGGAATAAACCACCCCCCGAGCCATCCCGTCCCCTCCCGGGCCAAAATGCGCTGCCTCACTCCCTAATCCAAGAGGAGAGAGCACCAGGAGCCATCCCAGAAAAGGCAAGTAGCTGGAGGGCTCAGCACCAGAGCATCCCCCAAGGGTCCCATCCCAGGGAAGGAGCTCCCACTGCCACAGCAGCACCCCCCAGGCACCTTACCTGTGCATCCCAGCGCCAGGTCCGGGTGCCAGGGGGTGCCCAGGCAGCAGCCCATGGGTGCAGTGCCAGCGGCAGGGGGCTGGCGGAGGGCTGGCAGGGGCAGGGCCGCTCGCTGCCCGCCCGGCACGGGGCCGGGCACGGCCACAATGCACAATGTCCCCTTTGAGCGGGCCCTGGCACGGCGGGGGCGGCGGGCACGGCCTCGGGGGAGGGCTGGGGGTGGGCTCAGGGCACCGGCGAGGTGTGGAAAGGCCTTTAAGGTCACCGAGTCTGGCCGCGGACCTCCTGCGGACAGGGCCACCGCTAAACCGGGGCCCTCAGTGCCACATCTTTGTGTCACAAACCCCCCGGGGATGGCGGCTCCACCACGTCCTGGATGGGCTGTGCCAGCGCCTGACAAGCCTTTACAGGGAGAAATTTTCCCTGATGTCCAACCACCCAAACCTTCCCTGGTGCAACGTGGGACCATTTCCTCCCACCCTGTCCCTGTTCCCTGGAGAAGACCCTGATCCCCCCGGCTGTCCCCTCCTGTCAGGAGCCGTGCAGAGCCACAGTGTCCCCCCTGAGCCTCCTTTTGTCCGCTCTGCCTCCGGGAGGGCAGTGCCCGTCCCACATGGCGCATTCCCGGCATTCCTCCTCGGGATTCCCCGGCGCTGCCAAGGCTCCCCCAGCTCCCGGCGCTGCTCCCTCCGAGCGGATCTCCCCCGGCTCCAAAGGCAGAGCCCTTCCCGGGGCACCCCCCTCACCTGTGGGGATGTCCAGCCCGTCCAGCATCCTCCACCCGGGGCTCTCCGTGACCCTGCTCCTCCCTCCTGCCCGACGCTTCTCCCGCGTGGCCGTGGGGGCGGCCGGCAGCACCGCGGGCATCTCTGCCCCCACATCCAGGTGAGTTCCTGCAGCCCGGGCGGGCTCGGCGCTGCCCAAACCCCGCAGCCGACACCAGCAGGGACTGCTCTGCCTGCTCTGCAGGATCCCGCGGGCGTCCCAGGATGAGGACGAGCCCCATTCCCTCCTCATCCCCTCCTCAGGCCTTGCCCAGCCCTCGGGGTGAGGGTTTGGGGTGGCTGGGCAGGGCTCACTGCGCCGTGGGTGGTCTGCAGAGCATCTCCGAGCAGCAGCAACACAGCCCCTGCAAAATAAAAGCCAGCAGGTGTAGGGAGAGGGTTTGCAGGTTGGGAGGGAGTTTTAGGGATGGGTTTTTTCCTCCAGCAACCAGGCAGTGCCCCCAGTGCAGGGATTTGTGTGCTGGGGTCGCTCCAGGAGCATTGCTGGCTGCATCCCAAGCCATGGCAGTGCCTTGGACTTCTCCAGAGCAGGGGATAATTAATCCCGGGGGTGATCCAGGCCAGGCTGGACGAGGCTCTGAGCACACACTGGTGCAGTGGAAGGTGTTCTTGCCCACGAACAGAGGTAAATTTTGAAGGCCTTCGTCGGAACCCTGGAGGTTGAGAATTTTGGGCTTTCTGTGCTGAGGGGCACTGACCCTCAAGCCAGCACTACGTTTGACCTGAGGCCCTGGAACAGGCTCCCAAAATTGAGTGGCAGCACTGGGATTGTGGGTGTGTGGTTTGAATAGAAGTGTGTGATCTCACAGGGCGAAAAACTTAGAATTTAAGGTTTTATTATGTAGTAATATATGTGGGGCAATATGGAGGATTTAAGGCATTGTCTGAGTCCTCCCTCACCACCTTCTTCTTCTTGGTTTCAGGTGGTTTTTTCTAACTGGGTGGAAAAGGTGTGGAAAAGGTGCACATTGCAGGCCTTGGGTGGTCATTATTGGGTCAAAAATATAAACAAATAGGTGTCACCAAGTTATTGGGTGATTAACGCTTAAATAATAATAATANAAGATTCCTGGTTTTAGCAGTTCCTGCTCACCAATTGGCATCAATTTCTTCTACGCAGGGGAATTCTATGTTTTGGGTTTTTTTAGTCAACAAAATGAGGGGTTTAATTTTTTTTAAGCACAAATGTCTTCCTTTGTGGTTGTGAAATGTCTTTTTGTTTTTAAGTCTACCTTGACAGCTTAGCAACCAAACTTGTCCATCCCTGTCCAAGCAAAGGCGTCACCTCCTGCGTGACCTGAACTGGAATTTGCCTTTTGGGCAGCAAGCTGAAAGCCTCTCACTCCACTTCCCACCTTTCTGCTTCCCAACAAACCCTGGATGTCCCCTGGAGAGCCCCCATTGCTGCTGCCGCAGCCCGGCCTCCCTGGAACAGCCCTGCCTCGACAAGTGTGGAATATTTCCTGGGATCTCAGCCTGTTCCAGAGGGGTTCTCTGCCTGTGCCAGCCCTCCAGGGGCTCTGCTCCCTTTGCAATCCCAGTTCCAGCCACGCTTCCCTGCCCAGGGCATGGAATGGGATGAGAGTGGCTGTGCGGGCACCCTCGGCTTGGGAACGGTGCTGTCACAGACCCCGCAGCTCCCCAGGGCTGACACCCAGCCCCACCCAGCCCCGGCACCAAATCGCCCTTCCCAACCCCAGCTCCGGTTTCTCCTGTCGCTTCCCAAAGGAGCCGATCCCACCCTGTCCCTCCCCTGGTCGCTGTCACAGCCGAGCCTCTGACCCAGCTCCGGGGCCAAACCTCCGCCAAACCCCCAAACTCTGCTCCCCGAGCTGGAATTCCAGAGGCGCCGGATCGCTCCAGCCACCAGCGCGCCCCGGCCGTGTTTGCTCAGCTGGGACAAAGGGCACAGGCAGGGGACAGGCAGGGGACAGGCAGGGGACAGCCGCGGGGACAGCCCCGGGGACACTGACGGCTGCACTGACCTGCTCCCAGCTCCGCTTCCCTCCCGGAGAAATCCTGGATGAAATTCCAGCCTCTCCAAGCCCTGAGAGATGCCGGGATGGAGCTCGCGGGGTCTGGGACGTGTTTGCGAGCGCGCCCAGCGCCGCCGCTCCCTCACACCAGGGGAGGAATTCCTCCCAAGAGCTCCTTATCATCCTGGGAACCTCCGCTTCCCGGCAGAGGTCAATCAGTCACCCGGGGCCGTGCTATCAACTCCCGCAATTCCCAGGCGCCTCCTTCGCCCAAGCTGCTCAGGGAATAATCCCAGGGAAGCTCTCCCTGGGCACGGGGTGCCCGTGCCAGCCTCAAAGCTCTCCCGTTCCAGGCAGGAGCAGCCTTGTCCCGGCCTCACCTGTGTCCTGCTCGCTGCCCCGGCGCCTGGTCCTTGGGGCTGGGGACCTCCCGTCCTCGCCGTGCGACAGGAAAATCCCGGGAGAGGCATTCCCTGCGGGAATTCCAGCTCCGAGCCGCCCTCCTTCCCCGCCAAAACGCAAACACGGGCGCGCACAACAAGAGATCTGTGGACCCAGCGGTATTTGTGCATCCCGGCTAAAGTCCGCGGCGGAGGGAATCACAGGGGATTTTTTCCTCTGGGAAACAATGAAACAGTTAACGCGGAGCTTTCCCGATGTTTCTGCTTCCTTCTGAAGCCGGCCATTCCTCGGCAGGTTCAAAAAACGAAGCCTCCGTGGCTTTTCAGCTTGTTATTTCAAACCGAACCTGAAAGCAAAGGAAGTCAGCCCAGAGCCGGCTTTGGCTGGAGGAAAAAGCAAACAAAACATTAAAAAAAAAAAAAAAGAAAGGTTTCGTTTGAGGCCGAAGAAACTCTTGGTGCACGGTCTGACCCTCTGCTGTGGGTGGGGGCACCCACTTTGGTGTGGGATGGAGCAGAGCTTTCCTTCCCCCGCTCTGAAACCCCGGCGGGGGAGGGCAGGGACGGCGGCAGGAGCGCCGGGGACATTTCCTCGGGGACATTTCCTCGGGGACATTTCCTCGTTCCAGCGCTCTGCTTTGGCTGTCACCCCGTGCACAGGGCAGCGATAAGCACCCGCCCCCTCCAGGTTTGCCACCCTCCGGGAATCCTCGGGCTGCACACCGGGAGAACCTGCCTCGTGTACCTCCAGCCTCGAGACTGGGCGGCCTCGGGACAGCATTTTCCCAGGATTTTTTTCCCAAATTTCCCAGTTTTTTGGCAGCTGGGGCACTGGGGAAGGGGGGTTCATGCTCGGCTGAGGACACGGGGAAATCTCAAGGCTTCCACAGGAAAACTGGTGTGAAGTCCCTGAACGCAGCCAGACTGGCCTGGCTTTGAGATCTTTCTTCTCATTGACGGCCCTCACTCAGGAATTTTCAGGAATTTTCTTCCGCCTCCAAGCCCTTCCCGACTTTTCTCAACACAAGGCGACCCAAAGCTGCCGCTGCTGCCCCGGGAATTCTGCTCCATCCCACAGCTAAAGGGTTAAGAGGGCTCCGGGGCTGAACTGAGCTGAACTCAGCGCTTCGTGTCCAGAAATGCTGAGCCCGGCTCCTCTGGCATTGTTTTCAGCCAGGGGAGGAAATGAACCCTCTTGGAAAACTGGAAAACTGGAAAATGGGGAAACTAGAAAATGGGAAAAGTAGAAAATTGGAAAATGGGGAATGGGGAAACTGGGGAATGGGAAAACTGGAAAATGGGAAAACTGGAATATAGGAAAACTAGAAAACTGAAATATGGGAGAAGTGGAAAATGGGAAAACTGGGAAATGGGAAAACTGGAAAACTGGAATATGGGAAAACTGAAATATGGGAAAAGTGGAAAATGGGAAAATTGGGAAATGGGAAAACTGGGAAATGGGAAAACTGGAATATAGGAAAACTAGAAAACTGAAATATGGGAAAACTGGAAATATGGGAAAACTGGGAAATGGGAAAATTGGGAAATGGGAAAACTGGGAAATGGGAAAACTGGCTCTGTGATGGATCCATGCGGGTCTGGAGGCTGGCACCAGCCTCGGCCACACCAGGAGCTGTGGTTTGAGGTCTCCTCCCTGGCCCTGGGCTGTGAATCCCAGGAATCCTCCCTGCTCCTGCCTGTCACCGTCATCCCTCCAGGGGCAGCAGCTCAGTGTCACCAGCCAGGGCAGCCTCCAGGCCGGAGACAGAGGCCGGGAGGTGAGGCCGTGGATGAGGCGTGGGAGGGAGGAAGGATGGACACGGCCCCGAGGCTGCCGGAGCTCCAGGAGAGCTCCCAGGGATGCACGGGCTGGGATTTTGGGGCTGTGCAGGGTGAGGGGCCGCACTGATGATCCCGTAAATCCTTCCAGCTCAGGATATTCCGTTATCCATGCATTTCACCCTGCCCCGGGAACGCAGCAGAAACACCATCCCTAAGGAGCTTGTCCTAACCTTTGCAACAGGAATGTCGGTCCCCGCCCTTCCCCCTGTGCCCAGTGTCCCCTCGGGGACATCGTGCCGCGTTTTGGGCTCGGCGTGGCCTCCTGCGGCCCTCGGGGGAGCTCCTGGACTCGCCGCGCCGGCAGCGCTCGGTGATTAATTGTCAGAGCCATTAGATGGCAGCAGGAACCGCTCCGCAGCATCCCAACGCTGGGAAACACGACTGCAGCCCTGCTGTCCCCAGCCCCGCTGTCCCCAGCCCTGCTGTCCCCAGCCCCGCTGTCCCCAGCCCCGCTGTCCCCAGCCCCGAGCACCAGCAGCTCAACAGGCTGGCAAAAAAAACCCAAAAAACCCAAGCCCAGCAGAGCTGCAGAATTGGGATGGTCAGGAAAAACTCCAAAACAGGGGAGCAGCATCCTGAGCGGCAGCAGAGGGATGCAAGAGCCGGATCTGGAGGATGTTTCCAGGGAAAATAACTCTCTGGAGCCCTTCTCCAAAGGATTTGGGGAGCTCGCAGCTGGCAAATTAATTTAATTTAAATTAATTTGCGTTCATTTAATGAATTAATGGCTCAGTAGTGAGTGGTCAGCCAGGCCACACGCAATTCCAGCAGGGAATTTTATCGTTCCTGAGTTAAAGACACCCCAGGTCGGGTGGTAAATCCTGATGGGAACGTCCAGGTTCATCCAGGTGCTGCTTTGGATGGAGCTGACTGAAAATCAGGAGGAGAAACTGCTCCAGACATCAAAGCTGTTCTCCTCTGAGAGCTTTCCAAAGGAAATGCGTTTCACTTCTAGAAAATGAGACTTCCAAAACATTTCACGTTCGTGTTCAATTTCCCTTCCAGTCCCTCATTTTGTGTGTTATCCTCTGCTTTTACCCTGGTCCTGTTTTGTCACTGGAACAGAAATAAACAGGGCGAGGAGAAGGAAAAATGGCAAAGTGAATTTTTATGAACCACCCCGTGTGATTCCCACAGCTCCAGCTCCAGCTTAGCCATCCAGTGAGGGAATCACATTTAAAGGAACCTTTGGATAAAATAGAAAGAGAAATCAATATTTTTAGACTTCCCTCTGGAAGAAAAAGAGAAAATCTAATTAAGAAATTAATTGCTTATGCTGAACTAGGGGGATTTTTTTGAAGTGCTTAATGATCCGAGCTTCTTGTAAAGGTGTTGGTGTCGATGTCAATGCCATTTCCTTTTAGGAAGCAACAAAGCAGCTCAGCGAGGCTCAGCATCTTGTTTTGATATTTCCAGGGTGGAACATTTTGATTTTTCGACTTCCAAAGCTTCGCTGCTTTTATTTTTTTGTCCGTAAAGCCGAGGCTGAAATCAGAATGAAAGCTTTCAGTTTAAGCTAATTAATCCAAACACTTTGAATCAAAGCCTGGGATGTTTGCACAGCGGTGTTCTCTGGGAATTTATTTGCAGGGTCTGCATTCCATTTTTAGACTGAGGAACAAAAAACTAAAAAAAAAACCAAAAAAAGAAAAAATTAAAAAAAAATAAAAGAAGAGTGAGATTCCCTAGGAAAGAGATAACCTGCTGCTTACCTGGGGTGAGCCATTCTGCAGCTTAGAGGGGAGAAAAAGAAATTAGCTCTCCTTAATTACAGCATTTGGCCTCCTCCTGGGGATCTGAGACCTGGCCTGAGCTCCAGCCCCAGGAGGCGCCCAGAATTCCCTCAGAATTCCCCCAGAATCACCCTGACCCCCAGCTTTCCCACGGAATCATTTGGGGAGGAAAGGGAAAATGGAATGGTTGCAATAACGCTGCGGCAGCAGTGAGAAAGCAGCAGCAGCATTTCCCCGAGGTCAGTCGCTCCTTCTGAGGAGCTCTGGGAAGGCGGGAGGAATTCCAGGCGAATTCCAGGAATGCAGAGATCCCAGAGCTGGGCTTCCCACAGGTGCGTGTCCACGAACATCTCGTGATCCCAACCCACGGGGACGAATTCCTCCTTCCAGCAGCCCTGGCTGCTCCAGGGCAGCTTCAAAGAGAAAACCAAAGGATGGAACCAAAGGATGGAACCAAAGGATGGAGCCAAAGGATGGAGCAAAGGATGGAGCCAAAGGATGGAACAAAGGATGGAACCGAAGGATGGAGCAAAGGATGGAACCGAAGGATGGAACCAAAGGATGGAACCAAAGGATGGAACCAAAGGATGGAACCAAAGGATGGAACCATCCTTCTGTGGCTTTTCAGGGTGGCCACAGGTACAGCTGGGCTGTGGTGCATCAGCTTTCCCTGGGACACATCCAGGCCCCACCCATCCTCCACTGCCTGCCTGCTCCTTTCGCTGCCTCTCTTTGCACAGCACTGACATTAATGCCTGAAAACGAGAGTTTGCTTGAAAATAATCTATCATTTGATTATCACTCTAATGCAGGCGGCCCGGGGAACATCTGCCTCTGCCAGGCTGTGCCTCCTCCTGCTGATGTGGGGGATTGCTGGGAAGGGCTGCTGGGGAAACTGGAAGAGAGCCAAACCACTGGCAAATGCCTCGGTGGTGGCTGTGAGGAGGAGGAGGAGGAGGAGGAGGAGGATGAGAGGGGCCCTTTGCTGGATGAGGCACCCACTGCCCGCCTCACCGCCCCTGGGCCCAGTTGCTCTCTGGTCCAGGGGCTCACAAATTAAAATCTTCATCTCCATCACATGGGAAATAACTCTGTGGTCACTGGGAGCGCCTGGCTTTGCCCTGGGGCTGGGGGCAGCAGCGTCTGAGCACTGCTGACCTCTCCCCCGCCAGATCCCACAGATCCCACCTCCCGGGGGAAGCGGGGACAAGAGGGAATTGGATGGGAGCTGCCCAGCGAGGCAGAATTTCCTCCATCCCATGACACAGCCCATGTGCCGTGGTAGAACGGGGTCTCCAGCCCCCTTAGGCTGCTGTGCTGCCTTTTGGGAACATCACAGCCCCGGACTTTGAGGCTTTTTTTGGAAAATGTCACCAGCTTGTGATGAGTCAGCCGTGCCTCTCTGTGCAGCCTGCCCACAGCTTCGTGCGGGGCGTGGGGCTGTCCCCGCGGGCATCTCCCGCTGCTCTCGGCACTCACACCCGCCCGCCGAGGGGGGAGAGGCTTGGCTGGCAGCGCACGGGCAGGAGCTGAGCCCTGGGGCTGGCAGGGCCGAGCTTGGCCAGCTGGAGCCCCGGGGACAGACAGACAGACACATCCGAGCAGCGGCACCCGCGGGGCCGGGGCTGCAGCTGCGATCCCCGGCAGAGCCGTTTGCAGCTCTCCGGGGATTCTCCGAGCCCGGCACCAAAGGCTGTGCACCCAAATGACTCCCAGGGGAAGGGGAAGGGGGTGGGAAAGCACAGGGAGAGGGCTGGAAGCTGGTGCTGCGGGCACGGGGCTGTGCGCGGTGCCCAGGTGTGCCGGGAGGGATGCTCCGGCTCCAAATCGGCCAGAAACGCCGGAGCTGAGGCTGCTGATGGATTATCCCCACTGGGCCTCGAGGACAAGGGTGTTCCTGTGATCTTTTAGCTCTCCTGACTCGGTCTGTCCCAGCTCTGGGGGCTGCTATCCCATATTCCCCTGGCAGCCTCACCGTCCCCCATCTGCCCCACTGTATGAGCCGGGATTCCCTTCCCTGGGGGCAGGATGGGGCTGCCCCTCCAGCCCTGGGGACCAAAATCCCTTCCCAGGGACAGCAGCTGAGCACAGCCTGACACGGAAACACAGGGCAGAGACACACGGAGAGGCGCCGAGCCTGATTCCTCAGGATTCCTGGTGTGGCACAAGGCGTGTGTGATCCCAGCTCTCGGTGATTCCGTGTGCAACCAGCACCTTCCAGCTCTCCTGCTGCTGTCAGGCATCGGGAAAAGAAGGAACACGGTGGTTGAGCAGGTGGGGGAAGTTTGGTCCAGGTGACCCTCAGCATCTTACCAGGGCATGGAGGAGGGATAAAAATCCCAGTGTGCAGGGAAGGAAAATTAAAGGAAATTTGCACTTTTTTCTCCTCTGTCCTCTTATCTCCATCGCTCCTGTGTCCCTTCTGAGTGAAGGATGGAGGGTTCCCCTTCCCATGCACAGCCCGAGCTCTGCGGGACCTGCAGGTGCTGAACGGAGCCGGAGCCTTGTGGGAAAAACACATCCAATAATTGCTGTGAAAATTCATGTAGCAGTGCACAGACACAAAGGGATGAAAGGAGGCTGCCTTAACACCCTGACGTTTCCTCCGTTCCGACTTCTCGTCTCAGGCATCCCCAACATCCTCTCCCGGCAGCTCTCGAAGGCGGTTCCCTCAGACAAAGGAAAGGAAATGGGATTTCCAAATCGCCCTGGGACGGCGCCGATGGTGAGGGGCTCTGAGCAGCGCCCAGGAGCTGCTGGCTGAGCTGGGAAGGTGACGAGGCTCAGAGCTCCTTGCTGCCACCTCCCCAGCCCCAAAACTCACAGATCCCACTGCAGGGAGCACCCGGCACCCTGCTCACCTGGCAGTGCCCACTCCCCTTCCCCACAGAGCCGCTCTGGGACCACCCAGCTGGGGAGGGGATGGAAGGGCAGAGGTTCTGCCCCCTGAGCTCCCCCAGGCCACCCCACCCTCCTGTGCAGCCCTCTGCACCCCCAGCCTGTCTGTGCCGGAGATTTCAAGTTGTTCTAAAGGCAGCAAGTTAACAAGATTTGGAAACCAGGTCAGCGGAAGGAGCTCAATTAGCTGCTGAACCGTGGGGAGCAGCTCACGTCGTGGCCGCTTTAGTGACTCCTCAGACGGGTGTCATCGACACCACACGCTCAGCCTGGCTGGGCTGGGCACCTTCCCTGGGGAGGGGACACCCGGACACTCATCAGGCACAGGAAACTTTACAGAAGGCCAGACCTGGTGCAGCCTGAGCCATCCCACCGGGCTGTGTCACCACAGAATTATGAATGGCCCGGGTTGGAGGGGATCTTAGAGATCATCCAGCTCTAACCCCACGGGCAGGGACAGCTTCCATTAGCCCAGGGTGCTCAGAGCTCCAGCCAAGCTGGCCTTGGACACCACCAGGGATCCAGGGGCAGCCACAGCTTCTCTGGCCACCCTGTGCCAGGGCCTCCCCACCCTCCCAGGGAGGAATTCCATCCCAATATCTAATCTAAACCTCCTCTAAAGCCACTCCCTCTTGTCCTGTCACTACACGCTCTCGTAAACAGCCTCTCTCAATCATTCTCCTCTCAGCAGCTCTGTTCCCCCCAGCCCTGCAGGAACCCCCAGGCTCCCACTCCCCCTGCTCCTCCTGCCCTTCCCTGACACCTCAGGGGAGGGGACAGCCCAAGGGGACAGGCAGCAGGGCTTGCACAGAGCCGGCAGCACCGGCGCGGCTCACGCGACCTGCTACCTGTCTTGTCACGTCGGCACCGACATCTGCTGCAAATAAAACACAGAGAGAGAGAGAACGGCGAAGCCAAAGGGCCTCTCCGAGCAGCTCCCCGGCCCCAGCAGCGCCGGAGACGCGGCGCCTGTCACGCCGCATGAAAAACCTCTTTCATTAGTGGCAGGGCTGGAGCTCGGATCCTGGAATCGCGGCAAGAATCAGAGCCTGGAATCCCAGCACAGCTTCCCGGGGGCTCCGCGGGCAGGCGGGCACAGCCCCGGCTCTGCGGGCGCCGGGGGAACGGCCCGGGCATGGCTTTGTTGTGACACACGGCGTTTCACCCACAAAACACCCAGCTCGGGGCTTTGAAGCTCTTGCAGGTGCTGCCAGCAGGGAAGGCTGCTCTGATCCCGAGGGAAGAGCCCGTCTCCATCCTGCAGAAGCCTTCAGCTCCCTTTCCCCATCCTGGGCTGGGACAGACCAGGCTGCCAGGACAGCTGGGGCTGCCAGCCTGGACAGCTGCAGGAGGGGATCTTGGCACTGGAGCAAATCCAGCCCAGTGCCTAAACTGCCTCCCTCTGTCCTGGGACATTTCTGGGATGCTCAGCCACGGCGGGGCCAAGCTGGAGAGCAAAGGGTGCAGGGCAGGCAGTGCTGGCCCCCAGGGCTGGGCAGGAGCCCTGTGGCAGGGAGGGACCAGCCAGGGGGCTCAGGGGCTGCGGGCAGGGCTGAGGGAAGGGCAGGGGGGTGAAAACAGAGCAGCTGGAAGGGACGGGAAGGGCAGGGCAGGGAGAAGGACTGGACTGCGGACAGAGCTGAGGGCAGGGCTGGGCTGTGAGCGGGACTGCACCCAGGACAGGGCAGGGCAGAGGGCAGGGCAGTGGGCAGGACTGGACCATGGACAGAACTGAGGGCAGGGCTGGGCTGTGAGCAGGACTGCAGGCAGGACAGGGCAGGGCAGAGGGCAGAGAAAAGCAGGGCTGGGCAGTGGGCAGGACTGCAGCCAGGACAGGGCAGGGCTGGGCAGGGCAAAGCAGGACGGGGCAGTGGATCGGACTGCAGCCAGGGCAGGGCAGGGCAGGGCAGCAGGCAGGACTGCAGCCAGGGCAGGGCAGGGCAGGGCAGCGGGCAGGACTGCAGCCAGGGCAGGGCACTGCCGAGGCTCAGCATCCCTCAGCCGCCTCCGGGTCCGTGCAGGGATCCGTGTCCGTGCGGCCACCGCCCTGCCCGGCCCCGCCCTGCCCCGCCCTGCCCCTCCCCGCCCGGCCCCACCCGTGTCCTCTCCCGGTCCCCTGGCTGTCCGCGGGCGGTGCCGCCGGGCCGGGGCGGTGCCGGGGCGGTCCCGTTGCTGCGCGGCCCCGCCGCCGCTCCCAGCCGCTATAAGCGGGCGGCCGCGGCCGCGCTCCGCAGTGCATGGCCGAGCCCCGGCCGGCCCCCGCCGCTCCGCCGGGATCCTCCCCGGGGCCGGTCCCGGCCGCCCCCCGTGTCCCCTCCCCGCCGCTGCCAGCCGTGACCTTGGCATCCGCCGGCCGCGGGGACAGCGCTGGGGACAGCCGCCGGGGGATGCGTTAGGCGGGCGGATCGCACGGGAATATTCCTCCTGGGAGAAGGAGAGCGGCAGCCTCCTCCCGCGGCCGGGGAGCGGCAGGAAAAGCGGATTTAAAGAGCATCTTGGCCCCTTTGTTGGATGAGAAGGACGGGGAAGGAGCGGCAGGATGAGCACGAGCAGTGAGTACGGCGTCCTCTCGCCTGGGCGGCGGGGATGGGGCTGATACCGCACCGAGCTGGCTGGGAGGAACTGGAAAGAAAATGTCACAACAGCGCTGACAAGCCTAGCGGGATGGAATTTGGGGTTATTTTCCTGCCCGCCTCCTGCCGGGCTCTGGCTGGGCTGTGCTCGGTGTGGGCTGAGCCGCGGTGCTTATCTCCACGGAGTACTTTTCTTGGCTCGGATTTCTGGGGGTTTGGAGGGCAGAGCATCGACTGTAATGTCGATACGCAACATGGTGAGAGGCAGCCAGGAGCGCTCTGACAGGCACAGCCTCACTTGCTGCTGCCTCTGCCTGGGAAGAAATGGATGTGAGGGGAGGAGGAGCAGGGCGAGGAGAGACCCACAAACCTGAGCAAAGCACAGGTGCAATCCTGGAAATAAAAAATAAAAATAATATAAAAAAACCCCCAAACCTCCTGCAGCTGGGGATGTGGGTGTTCCTATTGTGCGTGTGAGACGGGGACAGAGGCACTCATGCGCCGTGGATGAATTTCTGAAGAAGCAGAGCTCGGAAATGTGCTGCATAAGATGAGAACTGGCACCAAGGCTGCTCACTTTGGATTCTGTGCCCTCGTTGGAAAGTCTGGGAAGATTGATCAGGGTTGAGCAAGTCACAATCAATTCCTTTCTTTCCCTGCCTGACGTGCTGGGCGACAGCTGTGCCCACCTTGCTGGCACGGCTTTGATCCCTTCCTTTAAAAGCAGCGAGTCCCTGGCGAAGGAATTGATGCTGACGGCCACCTGAGGGGCTTCCTCCTGGGATAACCTCTCCAGGGAAGCCCCCCTGGCCCTCCCGCGGGTCCTGGAGCTGTGTGAGGAGCGGAGTCCTCCTCCCCCAGGCACAAAACAGCAGAGCAGCAACTTCTCCCTTGCACCGGCCTGCCGAGGTTTCTCAATCCGAGGGCTTGGGGTGGTTCCCGAGCAAAACACCGTGAAAAATGCCTTGGCACGCCGCGAGGCAACAGAACAGGTGATTCCAGCTCCGTCGGGCTGTGTCAGAGGCCAGGAAACTTTCCCGGTGCCCTCTGCCCAGGCCACACCTGGGACAGGAGCGAGCCCCCGGCCCCGGGGGAGCGGGGCTGGCGCTGCCTAGGTAGGAAACAATAGGGACTGATTCTTTCCGAGCCTGCAGGATGCCTGATAACAAAGGGAGGACCCCGATCGGCCTCCGGGGGAGCGGCTCAGGTCTGCCGCAGAGGGCTGGTGGGCTCAGTGGCCGCCGCGGTCAGGTGGGACCGCTAAGCTTCCTCTAAGCCAATTCTGCCAAATGCCTGTTGGTTCCTTTTGGGATTCCTCGCCAGCTCTTAATCGCTGCCTTGGCTGCCGCCGGAGATAAGGGCTGTTTATGGCACTGGCGTGTTCCAGAGATCTGATTGTGCTGCAAAACTCCCTCACACACACACACACACAGCGAGGTGCCAGGGAGCCGACCTGCGCTGCTCTGCCCCGACTCACGGGAGAGGCCGCTGGAGTCCCCCGGGAGCTGCTCCTCCTCCTGCCACCGCCTGCTCTGTGGCCCCGGGCACATCACTCAGCAGTGCCAGCAGCTGCCGGGGCTCTGGCCGAGCCCTTTGGGGGGCTCTGCAGTCTTTGCCTGAATTGCCATCCCCCCGTTTTAAGCAGCCACGTGTTTTAGTCAAGGCTTGGCACGTCTGTGACATCTCCTGGTCGCTCACTGTGCTGGGGGTCAGTGATGTGTGGGTCACTCCAGGTCCCTTTAGGACCTTTGGGACCACACCAGGGGTGTGCAAACCCTGCTGGGCGCTGGCTCTGCCCTGTTGGGCTCCCAGTTGTGTTCCCAGGGGCTGGAGTGCTCCCAGCAGGGCTTGGATGGCCAAATGCTGCTTCCCTCGTGTTCCCAGCAGTGGCTGTGTGAGCCAGGCCGGGCTGTGGGTCCATCTCTGCTGTCAGCACCTTCTGGGACTGGTGTGAACACTGCCAGAAGCTGCCTCACCCAGCTCTGGGCATCCCTCCCCAGCCCTCAAATCCATCTGCCCACGAGGCACACGAAATCACAAATCCTGGCAGCCTTGTGTCAGTGCCACCTCTGTTTTACCCCCCACGATGCCGCCTGGCACTCACCTACCCTGGCTTTTTACCTTTCTGCTGGTGGCCAGTGGCTCACTGGAGTTTAGTGCCACTTGTCAGAGGCTTCCCAGCATGGGCAGCTCTGCTGCTTTGGGTTTTGGGGGTTTTTTTGGCTGTTTTTTCCCCTCAGGACAATGGCAGATTGCGCATAAATTTATGATGCCCAGGTGTGCCTGCGCCTGCGGGGCTAAAATTTTGGGGCTGGCGAAACCCAGGAGGCGCACAGCTGAGGATGAAATGCCACCATCTGATCTGTGAATTCCCAGCTTCGCTCCCCATTTCGCTGGCTGCGTTTTGTCAACGCTCCTCTCCTGCCTGGAGCTGATGTGAGGCAGGAAACCTGTGGCCGTGGGCCACGGCTGGCCCCGAGCCATGCTGGTGAGCAAATCTGCGAGGCCTCCAGGAGCTCTGGGCAGGATTTGCTGGGTTTATCTCTGGAGATGCTCAGGAGCCTCAGCAGCCCTTGCTGGGGGGTCGGGGGGTTGATTTCACCCCGGGTTTGAAGACTCTGTGTCATTGTCTGCCCCATGACAAAGGCAAAGCCAGGTGAAATTTTTTGTATTTGAGGTGAAGGGATAAAACCACTCGATGTCAGGTGTCAACTCCTTTCCTGGGGCTGCAGAGCAGCTCAGGTGGCCCCGAGGGTGGAAGGGTGGGAAGGTGGCCTCTGCTCCTGCTGGGATTCCGGGCGTGCAGTGAGGGTTTGGAGGGCACGGCGTTGGTGTTGACACTCGTTAGGCAATCACCGCCTCTCACTAATTGGTTATAAATGGATCCCTGCCTTAGCAGACAGGTCTGTGGTGCTGCTTGGCATTGCCATGGGAGCTGGAGCTCGTAGGACAAACCCTTGGCCAAGAGAACATCCCTTAAAATTCACCCCCTGGGGTCTCCCCTGCCTGCAGCCAGCACCTCCCTCGGAGCCTGGGCAGTGACCGACGGCGCGTTTGTGCTGGAAGGGTTAAAGCTGCCACTGCCCCGAGGATTTCAGCCTCTGAAAAATGGGAAATGAAAAATTCTTCCCGCTCTGAAAAGTGGGAAGAATCCCTTCTGCAGCTTTGGAGGGAGCCAGCGGGTCCGTGGGGTGCTGTCTGTGAGTCACCCCGTGGGGTTGGCACACACCGTCCCTTCTGGCCCAGCTCCCGTGGGGTGGAGAGGGGCTGCTGCCAGTCTGGGCGCCGGCTTTGCCAGCAGCAAGGGTGCCCCTGGTTCCTCTGGGTCTCACCAAGGACATCCCAGCTCCCGGGGAGGTGAAACCCTGGCGAGCTCCTTGGTTGAGGCGGGTTTGGCAGGATCTGGATCGACGCGGCACCGGGTGATCGGGGCTGGTTCACAAACCCGGCACCTTCCAGGTTCCCTCCCGTCCCCAAGGTGCACCTGGGCAAAAAGGAGGCCAGAATCTGATGGCAGAGTCAACTCAGGGTGGGCTGAGCCCTTGAGCCCCATCCTTGCAGCAGCTGGGAGCCTGCTGGAGCACGGAGAGCTCCCGAGGAAGGTTTGGTATGCCCAGTGGAAAGTTTCATCCCTATATCCGTGCCACCCCTCAAATTCCTGCTGGGAGGCACCCCTGCTCTGAGAAGGAGCTGTGAGGAAAGGCTGGACATTTGGGAAGGGAGGCTTCCTGCCGGATCCTGATGGATGCAGCATGTTTGCCTGGTTATTTTTGTCTTCCCTAAATCGTGCTTGCTCTTAGATCGTGATCCTCTAAGCGTAATTACCCCGTAATCTCCCGGCACATGTGGTTACAAGGTGTTTACCAGCAAACTCCATTAAGGGCCCGTGTAATTAAAGAGGAATCCCGTGGTGCTGCACAGCCCCGGCAGCCCCAGCCCTGCTCCTCAGGCAGGTGATTCACAGGTGTCCCCACCCTGTGGGGCAGGAGCGGGGAGGGTCCTGCAGGGAGGTTCTTTCAGAAGTTCAGAGAACCCGGAGGGATCAGCCCGTTGATGTCACGAGCAGGATGTTTTTTCCAGAATTTGGGCACCAAGGGGAACTCCCAGGCTCCCCGCCTACATCTGAGTCCTCTCAATCCCCGGACTGTGACAAACAAGCAGATACAAATCATTCCCTGTTCTCCTGGGCAGCCTAGCAGGGGGACAATCACCCATTGCATTCACTTTGCTGCCAGAGAATTCCGATCCCAGGCCTGTCCCTGGCCCTGGGCTGGTGGACGGGCTCTGTCCTCTCTCCAGGCTCCATCCAGGCTCTTTCAAACCCTCTTTCCTGGCAGCTGGCCCTTGGGAGAGCGGGAGCCACGGAAAGTGGCCCTGCAGGGCGGTGGAGTGTGTGCTGGGAGGTCAATAGAAGCGATTGAATCCTTTCAGGGGGCCCGGCGTGCTCTTCTCAAATAAAAACCACATTTTCTAACCGTGGAGCCATGGCTGGTTCAGCAGGATAACGGTGTCTGGGGTGGCAGCAGCCCAGGCTGGTGACATGGGTGCGTGTGCTGCCGCCTCTGCCGGGAAGGAGAGAAGGAAAAACCCCCCAGTTCCTGCCAGGCCCTGCAGCCCTGTCGTGACGGGGCCATCACGACGCGGCTGGGACACCTCATCCGGTATTTTTAGGCTTTAAATCCATCAGTGCCTGAGCTGTGAGAGCTGCAGCACCTCCACAAAGCGTCTGGGGGTGGAGTGGTCACGGCAAGGACTGGAGTGAGCAATGATGGAGGGGTTTAGAGGATGAAAGGGAGTGTGGAGGGAAGGCCCAGGGGCCCCAGGCTCAGGGATTTGGGTTGGGGGTGAGGCTGGCAGGGGCACTGGGAGCCTGGAGATGGGAAGTTGGTTGTGTCCAGCCCTCCTGTGTCCGGCACCTCTGGAGTCAGGGGGCTCAGTGCATCCCTGGGGCAGCAGAACAGCTGGAATTCGCTTCCCCACAGCCCCCACGGGCACTCCTGGCTTTCAGGAAAGAGCTGATGGAGGTTTAACCGGCCCAAAGTGATCTCTCCCCGGAGCAAACTCGGCCCCACAGGTCCCATTTATTTGCTGGTGGCTCAGGTGTTTGATAGGCCCCAGTTTCTGGGTGTATTTTTCAGCTCAGGTGGAGTTTTCGGAATGCTTTATCAGTATCAGCCATAAGCCCTGGCCTGGGAATTGATGAGCTTTCTCCACTGCCTGGGGCGGAGAGCAGCAAGAAAAAGGAGCTGCTGCTGTGGTTTCCTCAGCCAGCCTGTCTGACCTTCCTTTCTTCTTACCCTTGCTGGCCTGGCGAGGTCTGCAGAGCCCCAAGGATCGTTTGTTTTCCCGTTCATGGACGTTTTACTCCACTTCCATTTTGAATCAGCTTCTGTTCTGAGTCTTGGAAAAGGCTCAGAGCTGGGGAAGGTTTCTCTGAGGAGCACAGCAGGGGGAGAGGGGAGCAGGTGCTTGAGGTTTGAAGCCATCCCACTGGCTTCTGGCTTTTTTTTTTTTGGCAACAAGTGGCACATTTTGGAGAGCTGTGGGGCAGGAAGAGCTTTGCTGGTGCCAATGCCAGCCTCAAAAAACCCTTCCTGAAGCCAGCCTGAGTTGGAGTTCCAGGGTTTGACCTGTCCTCAGAGCAGTTACGTGACTGTTGCCCAGAAATGCAGCAGGATCAGACCAGCCAAATGTAGAGCAGGGCTCGGTGTGAGCTGCCAGAGCCACGTGCCAGGCCCTGTGGAACAGCCTCCCTCGGAAACACCTCGCCTGGGAGAGCACCTGCAAGGCCCTGCCCGTCCTTCCCAACATCCCAGCCGTGCTGGGATGAAATTCGTGGGGTTTTCGTGGAATTTCTGTGGAGTTTTCGTGGAATTTTCATGGAATTTTCGTGGAATTTTCATGGAAAATTACAGGATGGACAGCGTTGGAAGGGACCTTGAAGTTCTTGTAGCACCCCTTGCCATGGGCAGGGACACCTTCCACAGACCAGGGTGCTCCAAGCCCTGCCCAACCTGGCCTTGGACATTTCCAGGGATTGCTCTTGCTGGAGAATGGGAGCTATTTTTAAATCCTCTCGGGGCCTGGGTGGGTCCTTGCCTGGCTCACAGGCACTTGCTGGGACATGTGGCGGGGATGTCCCAGCCCCAGCTGCTCCCAGCCTGGATTCCCAGGGCAGGCACAGCAGGCTGGCTGGGCCAGGCTGGCTCTGCTTCACCCCCTGGCCCAGCAGGAGGAGAGGAGGGGAACGAAGCCCAAAGCCGTGTGTGAAGCCATTCCTGGGGCCCAGCAGGAGCTGTCCCCCTCCAGGACAAGGGGGTTCCTCACCCTGGCCCCGCAGCAGGGCTGGGGCAGGGCTGCTCTGCCCTGCCCTGTCCCCTCTGCTCTGAATCCTGGAGGGCTCTTTGGAGGAGAAGGAGTAAAATCCCCTCTGGCTGTGCTGGCCGGGGCTGGGGCAGTGTCAGATCTCTGTGACCGGGGTGGCCGCCACCTCTGCTCCACCGGGATGCCCGCGGTGACCGCGGGAACGGTGACAGGAAGGACCTGCAGCAAGTCCCCGCGGTCCCGGTGTGAACCAGGGAGCAGCCGGGCGCTGAGCCCCGCCACGGGAGGGTTCTCCCCGAAGCCAAACCCACAGCAATGAGGGCTGGGGTGGGCAGAGCCCCTCCGGGCTGCCGCAGGTCCCGTTTGTGTCAGCACCAACCCCACCGCGGCCCGCGTGGGGCAGCCGGGGCTGGTTTGTGAGCTCTGCCCCGGCTTTTCCCTCTCGCTGCTCCTCCGGCAGCAGCCCTGGCGTGGGATGGAGCAGAGGTTTTCCCGGAGCACGGCGGGGCCCTGCGGGGAGCCGGGGTGTCCCTCCCCGCGTCCCCATCCCCATCCCCCGCGGCCACCGCCCGCGCCAGCTGCGCTGCTCGGGGGATGCGGAAGGTGGAGCGAGGTAAGATGAGCTCGCTCTCAGCTCCCATAAATAACCAATCCAGGCGGGAGGGACCGGCCCGGCCTCCCGGGGACCCGATTCCGTCCGTCCCGGGCACGGCCAGGCTGCGGGAGCGGTGCTGCGGTGACACGGGGGGTGGCATGACATCAGCTGCGGGGACAGCACCCAGCCTCGGCCCCGCTGGCAGTGGGGTCAGTGTGACCACACCTGGCTGGCACAGGGATCAGTGTGCCCACACCTGGCTGGCACCGGGGTCAGTGTGCCCACACCTGGCTGGCAGTGACAGCTGGACCAGGGTCACCCTTCCCCTGTGGCACAGAGGTGCCAGCCTGCTTTTGGCTCCTGCCAGGCTGTGCCTGGTGCAGGTGCTGTGGGTCTTTGGGGCGTGGGGCAGGTTTGTGGCCAGACTTTGGGACAGAAAGGGGACGGCAGCTATTCCAAGTGGAGGGGGAAGAGGGACTTGTGGGGTTGATGCGGTGCCGGTGGGCGTCAGGAAGACCTTGGTCCTGTCTGTCTGTCCAGGCTGTGCCTTTGGAGGCCGTTTTTGCTGGACTTTCCCCCACGTTTTGACCGTGAACCAAGAAGCAGCTTCCAGGGGTGTGTGGGCACACAGGGAGGAGCACGCCCCTCTTCTCAGTCTGGAGACCATCCTTCATCTGGTGGCAGCTGCTGAGGCATGAAGCTGGATGATCCAAAGTCTTGGAGCCTTTGATCAGGGAGCAGAACCATCCCTTCATCCACCCCCAGACGTGGATTGAGAGAACTTGCACTGGTGTCCCACCATGAGAGGAGTGGGCTGGATGTGATCCTTGCCCTCTGGAAGAGGAGGAGTGGGCTGGATGTGATCCTTCCCCTCTGGAAAAGAAGGACTGAGCTGGATCTGATCCTTCCCCTCTGGAAAAAGAGGAATGGGCTGAATCTGATCCTTCCCCTCTGGAAAAATAGGACTGAGGTGGATCTGATCCTTCCCCTCTGGAAAAGGAGGAGTGGGCTGGATCTGATCCTTCCCCTCTGGAAAAGGAGGAGTGGGCTGGATCTGATCCTTCCCCTCTGGAAAAAGAGGAATGGGCTGGATGTGATCCTTCCCCTCTGGAAAAGGAGGTGCCTGGATGAGCTGGCCAGGGAGAGCTGAGAGATTGAGTGGGGATGTTCTCCCCTCCCCTGCTTTTGAAAAAAAAAAAAGGAAGAGAAGGAAAGTGGCTGCCTGTGCGGTGAGTTATGTGGTGATGACTCCTTCTGATGGGCCACATATAAAATCCCTGCCTCCCTGAGGATGCTCCCCGTTGAAAGCTTTTATGGCATCTTAAAAATAGCCACGGAGGGGGAGAGAATGAGAAGATGGATAGGTAGGTGGATCCCTAATAAGGAGAGGAGAGGAAACAGCTCGAGAGGGAATGGAAAGACTTTGGTGAGCGGCATGTGAGCGGCTGCTGCGGGAGGGGGTGGCGTGGCCGTGCCGAGGCGCTGCGTGCCCAGCGGGAGCAGGAAACCCTATAAAAAGCCTCCCTGGGAGAGATCCGTGCCTTGCACGTGCTGGGGACAGCCCCGGGGTGAGCAGCGACACTCCCGCAGGCGCTCGCTGCATTCTACAAGTCGCTGTTAAAAATAATCCCTGACTGGGCCGGCTGCAGCTGCTGCTCCTGCGTGTGATTCCCAAAGCTCATCCCCCGCTCCTTCCCCGCCTCCAGGCTGCCGCTCAGGGATGAGGGGGCTCCCGGGTTTCCCCGAGGTGGCGTTTCCCACCTGGGCCGTGCTCCGGGGAAGGTGCTGGGAGCTGCCTCGGGCACTTTGGAATGCCCAGGGCTGAGATTTGGGCTGCCGGGGCTGGGATGGGGCTGGGTGAGGGCGCAGCTCCCCAGGGCTTGGCTGGGGCACATTGCCAGAGCCCCGCAGGGGGACAGTCCTGCTGTGCCGTGTGGCACTGCCAGCAGTGTCCCCCAGGCCTGGGAGGTGGCTGCAGGCCCTTGGCCGTGCTTGTGGCAGCTCTTTCCCCATGGCTCAGGGGAGGTTTTCCAGAGCGTCTCCAAGAAATGCCGATTGCTTTGGCTTCTCTGGGCACAGCACGGCCACTGGGCACAGAGGGCTCTCAGCCAGCTGGGAGATCTGCCAGATCCCTCCTCTGGATCCCCTGGAGAGCTGCTGGAGGCTGCTGTGGCCACTGTGTCCCCACAGCCCCGGGTCCCATCTTGTCCCCAGGCCGTGGTGGCAGTACCCAGTGGCACGAGGCACTGTGACCTCTGTCACTGTAGGGCACCGAAGAAAGACTCCAGATGTTTCAGAAGGCAAAGAGCATAGAAAAAAGGCTTTATTGTCCAATTCTTACTGCCTTTTATAAGGTGTTCTGATAGAGATTTAACGTGGTTGGTGAATAGGAACGACACCTCTCTGATCCCGTTGGTTAAACCAGAGAAACCGCAATACACCACCCGGAGAAGGATTGTTCTGAGAAAGGAGAGTCGTTCGCCGAGATTGTTTTGAGAAGAAACTTTTTTGAGAAATTTCTCCTTGGGAAAAAAGTTATGAGCTGCTAGCAGGCTAAAATCCCCCAGACCCAGAAATACCAGCCCCACATGACCTGTCTTTGGGCCCTGAGACCCCCAGCCCCAGCCCCTGGCAGGCACAGCGTGGGCTCAGATGCTCCCCTTGAGCTGCAGGGGTGACGGGAGTTTCCCGCGCTGGGAATGTGGCAGGAGCAATCAGCTCTGCTCCGTGTGTCCTGCTGAAGCCCTGAGGCGCTGCTGCCCATCCCAGCTCTGCCCCTGGCAGGAAAAGCCCCGTGCAGGGGCCCTGGTTTGGGGCAGGCAGCCGGGAAAGCCTCCTTGGCTTTGCCCCTGCTCGGGCTGCAGGGAAAACGCGCTGAACGAGGCTCCCGTGTCACACCCGCCGGCCTGTCACATCCAGGACATCTCCCTCTTGCTTCCTTGTCTTTTTTCTAGGTTTTTTTCCCCTCAGCTAGACAGGAGCCCAGGGAAGCAGAGGCTGTGGAGGGTTAGCAGTGCCCAGCTCCAGGGAATAGTGAAGCTGGAGAGATCCTGATCCTTGTGGGTGGTTCTGAGGCAGCAGCCCCATCCTGGCTGGAGAGTGTCCATTCCTGCTCTGGGCTCCCAGCACAGGAAAGCCTGAGGCTTTATTTTTATTTACTGTATGCAGGGGTTCAGATTGGGCAGGGCTTGCTTTGTTGGTGGAATTTTTGGTGTTAATTAATTAGCTGGCTTTTGTTAGATGCTGCTCTTAATTTTTGAAAGATTTTTTTTACTTAATGCATTGTCCAGCCTGGAGAAGAGAAGCTTTGGGATGACCCAGCTGTGGCCTTGCAGTGCCCGAAGGGAGCCTGCAGGGAATGTGGGGATAATTTCCAGTGGAGTGACAGGATACAGGGCAGGGCTTCACACTGACAGAGTGAGGTTAGATGGGATGTTAGGATGAAATTCCTTCCATGTGAGGACACTGAGGCCCTGGCACAGGGTGCCCAGAGAAGCTGGAGCTGCCCCTGGATCCCTGGCAGTGCCCAAGGCCAGGCTGGATGGGGTTTGGAGCAACCTGGCACAGTGGGAGGTGTCCCTGCCCATGGCTGGGGTGGAATGAGATGAGTTTTAAGATGCCCCTTCCAACCCAAACCATTCCATGATTCCACCCCTGGTCCCTGCTCCAAACCTGGTTGGGAGCATCCTGTGGGTGTCCAGAGGGAGGGCTGGCCAGGAGGGGACACCTGAACTGGCCAGGAGGGGACATCTGAACTGGCCAGGAGGGGACACCTGAACTGGCCAGGAGGGGACACCTGCAGCAGCCCCAGCCCCCTGTGCCTGCTTGGCAGGTCAGGTGGCAGCAGGGCCCAGTTTGTGTCACAGTTCTGTCCCCTGGCAGGCGGGTTTGGACTCGATTCACCGCAGGCACGACACAGCCCCCGCTCATTCTCCCCCGCTGAAAGGGGACTTGTTCCCTGCCAAGCGCCGGGCCCATTGATTGCCCGGTAATTGCCGCTAATGAGGAGCGGGGCGAAGTGGCATCCAGAGGCTCTGGGGGACAGACTGTCGCTTCGGCTCGGGAGGGACACGTCAGCGGGGAAGGCGGCCGTGACCGCGGCGGGTGAGCGGAGCTGCAGGAACGGGCTCGTTAGCGAGGGACGCTCCGATTGCCGCGCCCGCGGCACCCAGGGCAGCGCCGTGCCCCGGCTGGGCAGCCGCCAGGGTCAAGAGGATCTCTGGGGCTTTCTCTGGATTTATTGACACGTGGAGAGGTGGGATGGGGAGGGCTAAACCCGCCCTGCCCAGGAGGGAGCGAGGCCTTAAGTTTGAGTTTCATATTTTCCAGGTTCTGCCCTGCATTGGTCCATAACTCTGAGCTTCATACAAAGTGTGAGCAAGTTCTCCTCACAGCTCAGTCACACAGAGCAATCCTTTTCCAGCCCCACAACCAAGGGCCCCGCTGCAGCTTCAGGCCCAAAAAATCATAAACCACAGAGAATTGAGGAGAGCAAACTGGGACCTCATCACCTGAAGGTGCAATTGGACAAAACCCCAATGTGTAAATGGACCAAACTTATAAAAGCGTGGAAAAAAACCCCAAAAAACTGTGTCCTGACTCAGGGTCCATCTTGGGTGCAGCCTGGGCCAGGCTCTCGCACTGCCCAAGGAGTGTCCTTTGAAGGCTTTTTTAATAAATTCCCACTTTATTCCTTTAACTCTGTCCAGCCTCTGTCCCAGGAGCCTCCCAAGGCATCACCGGGACTGGATCTCTGCGGCCCCTGAGCAGCAGCACCCGCTGCCAGGTTTGGCCCCGCGCCTCCCGCCCGCCGCTCCCAGGCTGTTTTTGTTCCCCAGCCCTGACGAAAGGCACCAGAGGCTTTTAGCAGGAGCCGGCCGTGTCTGCCTGCCCGGAGCTCCCCCTCCTCTGCCAGCCGGGATTGCGGGAGCCAAGGAGAGCACGAGTGCGGGGAGGAGGAGGGGAGGAGGGAATTCCATCTGTGTAGAGCCCCTCGTGTGCCCGGGGGAGCTCCTTGGTCCAGGTGTGCCTTGTCCCCAGGCAGGTGTGGCCCTGCCCTGCTTGGCCCCTCTGGCTGGGCAGCCCCAGGTCCCCCGGCTGAGGCTCAGGGGGGTGTGGAGCCCCCTTGGGAGTGTCACGCTGGTGCAGAGGGGTGGTTTCACTCGTGGGGACTCCTCTCCCCCGGCAGCAGCTCCCTGGGTGCCCACCCCCTGCTCCAGCAGCTCCTGTGCCCCTGGCCTCCCTCTCCTCCTTTTATCTCCCCTGCTAAAATGGCTGAGCTGCCTCACCAGCCCTTTTCCCGGGGGTTTGCTCAGCTTTCCTCCCATTCCTGCCGGGCCTCCCTGTACCTGTGGCCTCCTCCTGCTCTCTGGGTGCCCGTTCTTTTCCTCAGCTGGGTGAGGCAGCAGCCAGAGGCCGAGTCTGGGTTTGCTGCTCAGTCACAGCCAGGGCTGCTCTGCAGAGGGGGGTCTCACTCTGGGGTTTGTTATTTCATTGGAATAAACAGCCAAGTGGGATGTCATTTTCCATTCCCACTGAGTGAGGTTGGAGCTGCTCCTTTCTGACCCAAACCTCGATGTCTGGGTTTGGGTTCTGTGCCTTCGGGGTGGGGAGAAGCGAGAGTGGAGAGTGTGGATGTGCTCCTGCTGTACAAGGGGTTGGTGGTTGCACCTCTGCCTCCTGCTCTGGGGTTCAGGTGAGCCCTGAGCCACGCAGTGAATTGTCCTGTACTTTGTTTCCACAGGCTCCTTTCACTACCAGCCACTGCTGTGCATTGGGGACGGGTTATTGTTTGTGTTCTGACCCCAAAAATACCGTTGAGGGGGCTCAGGCAGCCCTGCTCCACTTGGGAGGCAGCAGGACAAAGAGCTGGCACAGCTGGGCTGAGAAATGTGCCTGCAGCCCAAAACTGGGCCGGGGTGGGAGAGCCCTGAGCTGGTGTGAGGTGTGTGCTGTGACCCAAAATCCGAGATCTGAGCCAACCCATCTGTGCTGGGAAACGGGAAGGTGCTGAATAGCCTGGGCCATCCCTCCGTCCATCTGTCTGTGCATCCATCCCTCCAAACATCATCCATCCCTCCATCATCCATC
>VZDJ01000219.1:13937862-13951667 GCA_008694505.1 Cyanoderma ruficeps
CATCCATCCATCCATCCATCCCTCCATGCCCTGAGGGTCTCTGAGCTGCCCCGGGGCTCCTCTGGGCTCTCTGGCAGGTGTCCCCTCCTGCAGCACACTGGGACATTCCCGCTGGCAGGGGACAGGCCATGTCCTGGAGGGATCCTCAGCTGGGGCAGCGGAAGGAGACAGGAAATGTCTCGGTGGTTGTGCTGAAGGTCATCCCAAGGGGAGCCCCTCGAGGCAGCTCTTTGCCTTTCCTGCTTTTCTTTTCCTTCCCCTCCACCTTCCCCTTCCCTTTGCCCGTTTCTCTCCTGGCAGCTTTGTTCTCCTGGCTGTGTACTGGGGTTGCCATGGTGACTGCCAGAGCATCTCTGCATCCCGCAGCAGTGGTCCTCTGCTGCCCTGGCCCTCACCCTCCTGCGGATCTGCCACCTCCTCCCGGGGATGGAATCCCCTGGGGGACATCCCTGTGCCACACCCTGTCACCTGGGGAGAGGAGGGGACAGCGTGGGGCGACCCTCAGCAGCTCCGGCTGGGGTGCAGGGCTGGCTGCGTGGCACAGCCTCATGGCTGCCAGGAACACGCCAATAAAACCTTCAATAAATATTTTTTTAACGAGCAAACGCGAGCTGAGGGAAGCAGAGGAGCTGCTGCAGCGCAGGGAGCCCCCGTGGGTGTGGAGGCAGAGCTGCTCGTGGCCTTCTGGTGGCGATTTGCAGACGACAACGTCTCCTTGCAGCCGGTGTCAGGACCGCGGGGCCCCTTTCAGGAGATAATTAGGATGACGTGTTATTAGCTGATTACTGGGGAAACATACATTTACCCGGGATTTATTCTGCAACCGGCATTAATCTCCTGCATAGCTGCTAAACCTCCATAAATAATCTGATTTTGATAATCAATTGCCATTGCGAGTTCCCCTATAAATCTCAATTAAAGGCGCATTTGACTCGCATCAAGTTGCCAAATTTGCTGGTGCACGTGCGTCCCGCTGCCTGCCTGGGGCAGATGTCTGGGGATGTGCAAGCTCAAGTCTGTTTTTCAGGCAGCCTGAGAGCAGAGCGGGGTTTGCCAAGGCACGGCAGCCTCAGCAACAGCCCAGCTCCTCTCCCAGGGTCCCAGGTGGAGAATCCAGCACATCCCAGATTCCTGCTGCTGCTGCTCCCACAGTGCTGGGCCGGGCTGTGCCCAGCTGGGGTGGGAGTGAGGGCAGCAGGAGGAGACTGTGCCCCCAGAGCATCCCAGGCAGGGCAGACAAAGGTGCCAAAATCCACGTGGGGGCTTTCGGCAGCACTTTCCTGGGGTGGGAACCGAGATTGGTTTGGGCTCGGTGGAGTCCTGGCCACCCCGGGGCCACTGGGGGGACTTTGGCAGCCTTAGGGCAGGTGGAGGGCTCAGAGGGTGGGGACATCCTGCGGGGAGGACGTGACCAGCAGCAGGACAAGGTGCCACCAGCTTTCTTTGGGGCTGGAAGGGGATTCCAGCCACAAACTGGGCTCCGTTTGCTGTGGGGGCCACCCTGGTGGGTTTGATCTCCGAGCTGGGTGCTTGTGGCAGAGCTCTGGTGGCCTGTCCCATGCTGGGGACCTGCTGGGGGCAAGGCAAAGCTCCTGCTGCCCTCCCGGGGGTGGGATTTGGGCCTCAGCTGGGCTGCTGGGCCCCTGGAGGGTTGGGATGTTTTTGGACAGCAGCCCCATCCCTGCTGTCGGAGGGGCATCAGGAGTGTCACTTTGGGCTGGGGTGATCCCGGTGATGGGACTGCACCGGGACTGCACCCTCCTCTGCCACCCATATGCAAGGCCAGGTGTCCCAAATGAGCTCCCAGGGGGGTGGGGACAATCTTTTTAGGGCCACTTAAAGGCCCCATGTGCTGCCTTTGGCAGAGTTAGAGAGGGGATCACAGCAGATTCAGGAGCAGTGAACACCCTCCTGCAGGGCCCCTGGAGGCTCTGCTCAGCTCCCCTCTGAGGGCTTTGCACCGTTTTTGGGGGCTGCTCTGTGTGGATTTCATGGATTTCATCTCTTCCAAGCCCATCATTTCCCGGGGGGTGGTTCGGGAGGGCTCCAAGGGGATGACAAAGGTACCATGAGATCCACCTCCCTGCTGCAGCCCCCGGCCTGAAAGAGCTGCCAGTTGTTTGGGAGAGCACCTTCCCAGGCTCTAAGAGCACTTTGCAGGAATTTGGAGCCATCCAGGGAAGTTCCTGCTAGAGTTTTGCCCCCAGGCCTGGGCTGTAATTCATCCCCAGGAATGGGACTGGCCGGGGGCTGCCGGTGGCCCTGGGAGGGCTCTGTAACAAATATCCCTGCCCTGCCGCCTATTTCTGGGCACATTGTCCCCTGGGCGACGCCAGGGCTTGCTTGGCCAGCTGTCGCCCCCAGCCCAAATTCCCGTTTCGTTGCATTAATACCCACGCAGTGCCTCTGGATGGGGATTTGATTTCAGTCGGCTCCCCGGAGTAGAAAGAGTTAAAAATAGCAACTCCAACACCCCTCATTCCCTGGCTGTGACGCAGTCTCCCAGGTTGGAGTTACAATGCCGACAGGAATAGGGTTTAAAATAAAACAAGGGAGCGCTCCGGGCTCTGCAGAACGGGAGAAAGCGGCTCCAGCCGGGAGAAAAGACCTGGAGGAGCCTCTGGGTTTATAAAACAGGGAAGAGTTTGTCTCCCTGGCCGTGCTGGCGGCAGGACAAACGCTGCTGCACTCACGGAGCGATTAGCGGGGGAATTGGGGAGGTTCTCAGCCCCTCCGGGGAATGATCCACAGGAGAAGCCAGGCGGGAAGGAGCGCAGCGCACTCCGCTCCCGAGCACCGCGGGCACCGCACCTCGCCAAGGCTCAGCCGGGCTCCAAACCCGGCCGGCAGGGCAGGGATGTGCTGGATCCAGGCTCCCTGCGAGCCGCAGGCTGCAGGCAGGGACAGAGCACGCGGATCCTCTCCCAAAAGTGCTCCCAGGCTCTGGAAGCAACAGTCTGCTGCAAGGTGGTGGCGAGGGGCCAACCTGGCTCTGCCTCATCCGACAGGGGCTGCTGCTCTGATCTGGCAGAGAAAATCCTAAATCCTCACATTTCTCCCTCTCAGACGCTGCCCTAGTTTAAAAAAAAAAAAAAAAAAGAGAGTCAGCTCCTGGCTTTTGTTTTGTAATATTTTTAAATCTAGCACCCTTTACGGCTCTGATGGATGCGCCATGTGTTCGGGAAACGGCGCCGAAATCCACCGGGCTGGGGGGTGGAGGTGAAAGGGGAAAAGCATTTCCACACGGGAAGCTGCAAACACAAAACACGGGCGGCAGCAAACAGCAAATCCCTCCCGCGGCAGCCGGCAATAAGCTCCTTTCTGCCCTGCCTGTCTCATGTGAGCAGCCAGGCTGAATGTTTCCATTGTGTCACCTCCCCGTCCCCGGCCACCCTGGCACTGCCTCCGCAGCGCCCAGCAGGAGATGCCACCATCTGACAGCTCCTTTGCCCTTCCCCTTCCTCAGAAATCCCCTCTGCTGCTTTCTCTTTGGGGTTTTTAGGGTGTTTTTGGGGTTTTTTTCCAGCCGGGATGGGTCCCTTGCGCTCTGGCTCGCCCAGGTTGCTGCAGGCCCGGCTGGGGGTGGTGGTGGGTGGCTTTGGCAGCCAGGGGACAGTCCCCCCCGGGCTCCCTGCTCTCCCACACAGCCAGGACTGTCTCCCAGCACTAAACACAGCCTCTGTTCAGCAGGAAATCTGGCCTCAGCAAAATGATGAGCTCAGGCTTTTCAGCTTTTGGCCAGGACCTCAAGTTTAGATTCCTCCACTCCGCACATCCCTCAACTTTAGGACCCGAGTGTAGCCCCTTACAGGACCCCCCAAAACCCGTCCAGCCCAGCTGGAGCTGCAAATAGCTGAAATCCTGTGAGCTGGGGCCGGCTCCAAGGCTCAGTCAAGGCCACCCCTCCTGCTCTGGCTGGGTGAGCTGGCCGGGGCTGCCCCACTTGTCACGGCTCAGGAATCAAATCCAGGGCAGGAGATGGACTTTGGCCAGTGCCCGGCTGCCAGGGGGGCCGTGTCCCCCAGGACCACCCTGCCAGGGGAGCAGGAGGCAGCCTGGGGTGGCCCAAAGCTCCTGCAGGCAGTGACAGCTCAGGTCTGGCCCCACACTTGGAGGGTGGGATGCAGTGGGGGACGTCCCAGAATCCCTGAATGGTTTGGGTTGGAAGGGACGTTAAAAATCATCCAGTTCCACCCCCTGCCACGGGACACCTTCCCCTGTCCCAGGTTGCTCCAAGTCCCATCCAGCCCGGCCGTGGGATGAGCACAGTGGAGGAGGGGAGGTGGGGATGCCTTCCAGATGTTTCTGCTCTGCAGCCCTGGAGATTTGGGGCTGGGGCTGTGTCCCCTGTGTGGGGCAGGGGAAGCTGCTCCCAGGGATTTGGCTGGACACTGGCTGTGGCGTGGTGTCCCCCAGAGCGTGGCCTCAGCTGGTCCTGCTGCCCCTGGGATCCACAGAGGGTCACCGAGCACAGCCACGTGTCACCACAACTGCTTAAATGGGTCTGTGCTCTCCCAGACCCCTGTCCTGGGCTGTTGTGTCCCTGTCCCCAGCCCAGCCCTGGTTTTGTGCCTGGGCACATCATCCCCCTCGCGTCCCCCTCACTCCTGCCCCGGCTGTTTGCATCCACAGCAGCTCAGGCCAGAGTTTTTAAGCTGCACCAGATGTGAGGAGGAAATCCCATCTTCAGCCTCTCGGCGGGGTTCCCTCCTCAGCCGCCTGCAGCGAACCCTCCTGCAGCCCCAAATGCTGATCTCGGGGCGTGCTGCACATCTGCCCGGGCTGCAGGAGCTGCTGCAGCCGCAGCGGACACGGGGAGCAGGCAGGGGGTGTGGGAGGGGAGAGGGCAGGAAGGTGTTTGTGCCTCCTGCCCTGCTCCTGGCCACGCCGGTGCTGGTTTTTCGTGTGAAAGGGTCGGGTTTGTGCCACACTCGGTGCCACTGTCCCTTCTGGGGCAGCTCCCCCGTCGCTCCGTGGGCCTGGCCTGGTGTCAGAGCAGGATTTCAGCTCAGGGCCCGCTGAATTCCTCGCAGAGATTTCAGAGCAGGGGATGGCAGAGGGGCAGGGTCCGTGCTCCTGCCTGGGAAAGTGGCAGAGGGGGCTGCTCACAGCTGTCCTGGGGAGCCACCCCAGCACAGGAGCTGCCGCCAGCCCTGTGGCCCCTGTGACAGCTGTGCTGTCCCCTCCTGTGGGGCACAACTCCCTGCTCCGGGCTCGCCACGGCTCCTGCCCTGGGCAGCCGAGCATTTCAGCAATTATTAATTAAAACGCAATCTATCCTTTCTCATGCTCTCCCCAAGACACCAAGAACTGCTGAAATATTCTCAGGGATAATAGAGAGGGGAATGAAGCAGTTCCTGGAGCCTCTCCGAGATTTATGGCTGTTCCCGGGGCCTGGGTTCCCTGTCGGGCTCTGCATCTCCAGCCCCACACTGGGAACACCAGGCCTGCCGGGAATTCAGGGGGAATTTCTCCATGGAAAGGGAGCTCAGGCCTTGGCAGGAGCTGCCCAGGGAGGTTTGGATCCCCATCCCTGGGGGTGTCACCTGGAGGTGGCACTCAGTGCTCTGGGCTGGGGACAAGGTGGGCATTGGACACAGCTTGGACTGGATGGGCTGGGGGGGCTTTTCCATGAAATAATTCTGGAATTCTGTGGATAATCCTTGTGGAGAGCAGTTCCTGGTGCAAACACAGTGTCGGGAGCAGAGCTGGGCAGCAGCCAGGAGTATTTTTCCTCAAATCCCAGTTCCATCCCAGTTGAGGGGCCTGGTGTGGGCAGACAGGCAGCAGCCTCTTTTGGGGGTCCCAGTCACTCCCAGTCTGGGGCTCCCAGTGACTCCCAGTTTGGGGTTCCCAGTCCCTCTCAGTTTGGGGATGTCAGTCATGGCCAGTTTGGGGTTTCCAGTCACTCCCAGTCTGGGAATCTCAGTCACTCCCAGTTTGGAGTTCCCAGCCATTCCAGTTTGGGGGTCCCAGTCTCTCCCAGTTTGGGGTCCCAGTCTCTCCCAGTTTGGAGTTCCCAGTCTCTCCCAGTTTGGGGTCCCAGTCTCTCCCAGTTTGGGGTCCCAGTCTCTCCCAGTTGGGTCTGTGAGCGCAGGGCTGTGCTGGGGGGGCTCTGTGCTGTGGGCTCAGCCCCGGCTGCAGCTGCTCTGCCAGGGGAGGCTGTTGCCATGACGAGCTGAACAAGTGTGATCCGGGGAAAGAAAATGATCCAGCTGGGGATGGGAGCAAAGCTGCTGTGTGGATTTATGTATTTTAGTGTTTTTTCTGAAGGTTCCAATCCAATCCTCACATTTCTGGGCCGTGCTGGAGTATGAAACCCCTGGGTCAGACCCACTCAGTGGGTTTCCCTGTGCCAGTGGGAATTGTGCACTGGGGCTGCAAACGTGGATGTTCCCCTGCACACACGGAATGTCTGACCTTCTGCAGTGGTTTGAGTGTCTTTTCTGCTGTGGGATGGGATTAGGAGAAAAGCAAAGCAGGTTCAGACCTGGAGGGTATAAAGGTGGATTTATTAACACACTAAAAGAGGAGAACGAGAATCAAAGTGAAACTTTCAAGAACGCTTCTCCCTCCCCACAAACTGTTTTCCCACTAACAACACAAAGAGACAAAACCTGTCATGAAAATGCACACAGGGTCACACCCCCAGGGTCTCCTCCCCTGCTCCAGCCCCTTCCCGAGCTCTGTGCCCCCCAAATTCCCACCCTCCTGTCCCCTCATCCTCCTCCAGCCCCACACAGCCACCCTGGCAGGGTCCCTCCAGGAAAGGGAAGGTGTCAGCTCTCCCAAACAGTGACAGGAGGACAGGAAACAGCCAGGAGAGGCTCAGGGTGGACAGCAGCAGGAATTTCTCCACGGAAAGAGTGGTCAGGCCTTGGGAATGCCCAGGGAGGCGGTGGGAATGCTGAAGGGGATGCTCACCCTCCTGTTCACCCTGCGGGGTGTCGCTGCAGCCCCGGGTGTGAGGACGGGCACAGGGGGATCCCGCCGGGCTCCCTGACCGCTGCCGGGCGGGGAACTCTTGGGATCCAGTGAGTTCCTGGGATCCATTGGAATTCTTGGGATCCAGTGGAATTTCTGGGATCCAGTGGAATTCCTGGGATGCAGTGAAATTCCTAGGAACCAGTGGAATTCTTGGGATCCAGTGGAATTGCTGGAATCCAGTGGAATTCTTGGAATACAGAGGAATTCCTGGGATGCAGTGGAATTCCTGGGATCCAGTGGGATTCTTGGGATCCAGTGGGATTGCTGGAATCCAGTGGAATTCTTGGAATACAGAGGAATTCCTGGGATCCAGTGGAATTGCTGGGATCCAGTGGAATTCTTGGGGTCCAGTGGAATTGCTGGGATGCAGTGAAATTCCTGGGATCCAGTGGAATCCCCGGGACCCAGCTGTGTTCCCTGGCTGTGCACAGCCCGGGTGTGGCTGCCGGGCTGGGGAAGCTCAGGATCCTGCTGTGCCTTCCTGGGCTCTGCACTCAGGTCACCAAACCTCCCCGCAGCTCCCAGAACTCAAGATGCAACTTTTCCCTCTTTTTTCCTTGGGAATCTGGGAAAACCCACAGCAGCAGGCAGCGCTCCCAGCAAAGCAGGCTGAGCCCAGATCCCTCCCTCAGGGCACCCCAGGGTGCTGCTGGACTGGGGCTGGGGGCTCCTGCGGGGCAGGAGGGGAACCCAGCTGGCCCCAGCGGGGTTTTGGGGTTTCCCTGGCACATCCCAGCCCTGCCTGTGTGGGAAGCAAACATCCTGCGGGCAGCACGGGCAGCTGCCTCAGCCAGGTCAGCACGGGAAGACAATCACGGCTTCCTCCACACTCGTTTGGAGATTATTTTCCACAAACGCAGCCAGAAGCAAATTCTGCCCTGCAGGCAGGGCCCTGGCTTCTTTATTTTTGTTGTTGTTGCTGTTTTCATTCCATCCTCTGGATTTTTCTCCGCGTCTCCTTCCCTCCTTTGTCTCCTCTGGGTGTTTTTGTCCCCCCTCCTCTCTCTCTCTTTGCAGTGTGTCCCCGTGTGACCCAGTTGCCACCCTGGCACAGTGTCCTGCCGTGCCCTCAGGATGGTCTGGCACCTCTTTGGGCACCTGGGACATCCAACCACGCTCGCTCCAGCCCAGGAATGTTCGGACAGTTTCTGGTACCCCAGATGAATGGTTCAGAGACAGCTGAGCATTGTGCCACACAGGTGCCTCCTCACATAATGGAAAATTTTAAATACGTGGACATAAGGGAAGTCGAGTGGCAGCAAAACTCTGTCAGGTGACGTGCAGAAACACTCAATACACAGGGCAGTACTTTGCATTCAGCAAAGACAGCAAGGGACAGGGAAGTAGCTCCTATTTTTCTGTGGAGGGATAAGTCACTTCCACCTCAGGTGCTTCCATGACTTTTAAGACTTCTTCATGTCTTTGTCTTTTGAGATTTTTTTATGTTTTTTGTCTTCTGGGAGTCTCCACCCCCCAGCTGCAGGCTGTTCCCTCCCCTGTGTGATGCCAGGCTCAGCACCCCCAGCCCCGCGCTCTCTCCCATGGTGACACGTGTGGCATGTGCCACCCTCACGGCTCCCTGGTGCCACCCTCACAGCACCCACGGCCTGTCTGAGTCCTGTGTCCCACCCAGGGGGTGGCATCAGTGAGGGGCAAGGGGCCAGGCTGAGGCAGGTGGGGGCAATAATTGGTCCTGATCTAATTAGGGAGGCCTCGGGCTGGATTAGGAGCCGTGACAGCGCAGGGCGTTCAGCTGTAAGACACAGATGGCTTTGCCTGGCGGGCAGGAGAGGCTGGCAGGGACTGGAGGGGCTTCATGATCCCGCCTGGAATACACTCCAGGAGGTTTGGGAACAGCCCAGTGCCTGCTCCGGGTGAGCTGGGTGGTCCCCAGTGCCCCCAGCCCACCGTCCCAGTGCCTGTCCCAGCCCAGTCCTCGTGGATGCGGTGGGAGAAGCAGCAGGAGCTGCTGCAGGCCCAGGCTGTCCCACAGCAGGTCCCCGGGACCTGTCCTCAGCCCAGCAGGAGCACCCGGCCCAGCTGGAAAATGTAAATATCAAATAAGGAACCACGTGGTGCTCCTGGATTTTACTGAGGGGAAGGATCAGGAGAGAGAATCTTTCATCCAAAGGGAGATTCTGGCATTTTCTCCTGGATGGAGATGGATTTTATCTGCGGGAGCTCCACGGGTGGCAGTGTCCTGAGCACTGAGATGGGCGTGCAGGGCTCAGGTTCAGAGCTGGGCATCCCAGCTGCTGCCCCTTCCTTTATTCAGGGCTGATTTGGCTGATCCTTCCCCCGGGCTCCTCACCCAGCTCTGCACTGGGCCTGGGCCGGCCTCGATGGCCTCAAAAGCCTTTCCCAGCCTCGTCAATTCTGACTCAGTGTCTGGGGTCAAGGCAGCCCCACAGGACACGGGCTGAGGCTCCCCCGTGCCTGCCCAAGGACCAGCATCTTCCCAGCCCATCCTCCCCTTCCTTCCCAAGGCGTTTTTGGGGCTGCCGCCAAGCTCTGGCCGCTGCAGCACAGCAGGCAGGAGCCTTTGGCCCCGCTGCTGATGAGAAACCCATATCCCGCGGCCCCGGAGTTCCCACCCTTCCTCCCGGGCCACCCCTGGGACACGGCACGGCTCCTGCCCGGAGGGGAAATCCTCCCGCTGGCCCTCACCTCCCCCTTGGAGCCACCCTGGCTCTGCAGCGGGAGCGTTTGGGCTGCCGGAGTGTCCCCTCCCTGTCCCCATCACCCAGCCGAGGTTTCTTTCAGCTCGCTCCGTGCCCCCCCAAGCCCGGCCCGCCGTGTCCCGACCCCGCCGCTTCACCCCGGCCTCTCCCTCAGCTTCCAGCGCTTCCAGGGAAAATTCCTTCCTGGCCAGTCACTGCCGCCCCTCGGCCCTGACGCCTCCGGGGCTGCTGTGCTGGCAGGGCCGGGCTTCCTCTTAGCTGTGTTGGTGGTGGGCAACAAACCCTCCAAGGCAGATGGAAATTTATCCCCTGTCATCCTTCCACTCCCGAAGTGCTCCAAGTGTTCCAGAGGTTCAGCATTTCCCCATCCTGCTGCTGCCTGGCTGGACTCTGAGCAGGAAGAGCACAGGAAAACACGCGAGGTCATTGACCCTCCCCAGACAGGGACGCACAGGGGGAATTGCAACCCGAGAGCTCGGAGCAGCCCCTGGACAGGCTCCCCGCGCCTTCCTGGGGGCCAGAGCTGCTGTGACAGCCCTGAGGGGGTCTAGGGGCTGTCCCCCTGCCCGGGTCACACCCTGGCCGTGCCCAGCCCTGAGGGGGTCTGGGGGCTGTCCCCCTGCACAGCCCTGAGGGGGTCTGGGGGCTGTCCCCCTGCCCAGGGCCCTGACCATGCACAGCTGTGAGGGGGTCTGGGGGCTGTCCCCCTGCCCGGGTCACACCCTGGCCGTGCACAGCCTGACCCCGGGGCGGCCAGCCCTGACCGGAGCTGCCACCCTAATCCGGATCAGTGACAAATCTGTCCAGTGCCCACGCAGCCCCGGGGCCGTTCCCAGCCCGGCTGTACCCACAGCCCGTCAGGAACCAGCCGGGACACGGGCACGGCCTCACAGGAGCCCGGCCCCGGCCACGTTTTGCACAAACTCCTGAATTGTTGGCCCAAACCAGCTCTGACCGGGACGGCAGCAAACTGGGGGCGGATTATGGCATTCCTCGGGCAGCTCCCACCCCCTCTCCGCGCCTGCTGTATCCCAGCCTGCCGGGCCACTAATGCTACTTACATTATTAGGGGATTATTTGGGTGTAATGAGCTTTGCCCCGCTCAGCTGGCCCTGCGCTGGGGGCGGTGGGATGTGGAATATTTCCTGCACGGGGCCACGAGGCGGGCAGCTGCTGCCCGGAACACGGGCACACAATGCACCAATGTTCCCCGACCAAATTCCAGAGGTTAAGCACAAATCAGGGAGCTCTGGGGAGGGCTGGATGCAGAGGGAGGGTGGTGGGGAGGGTCCTGACCCGTCCCCACGGGCAGTGATGGATCAGATCCAGCTCTGGCCGTGCTGGAGCACAGCTAAAAGCATCTTTCCCATCCTCAGCTCCTTTTCCTCTGCCTTCCTCCCATCAGACCAGGCAAGGGCTTGGCGATGTGTTGCTATGGACACCAGGAAGTTTTTCCCTGGAGACCAGCACTAAGTGATGCCTGCGTGTTCTGACATAGATTATTATTATTTTTTTTCTTTTTTGTCTGCCCCTTTTCTTTATTGTGAATGCTGAAGTGTGGATGAATTCCCGGCTTTCCCCCCTCCCCTGCCTCTGTCCTGCTTTCCTCTCCCAGCTTTGTGGATTTCCGTGGCTGTGTCCCAGGGCTTGGCTTCATTCTGGGCCAGGGTGTGAGCAGTGGGTGCGTGGGAGGGAGTTTCAGCTCTGTAACTCTTGCTCTGCTGGAGACCCCTGCAGAGAAGATCCCGGATTTATTCCAGCCTCGGGAAATCCTCCTGGTCCCCTCAGGCAGCTGCAGAGCTCCTGGGCACCCATTACCACCAGTCACCACCACAGGAGGTGCTGGATTCCTGTTCCCAGGGCTGGTGTCCCTTGGGTGGTGGTTCCCTGCTCCTGTTTTGCTTGGGACCTCAGAGTGATTCAGGTCTAGACTAATTAGTCTCTGCCGGGCTAATTCCAGGCCTGACTGCCATTTTGTCACTCCGGTGTCCTTTAGTGCCTCAGCTACCTTTGAGAGCTCTTGGCTTGCAGGGAAGGGAAGTCCCAGCAGGTCTTGGAAGTTCTTGGAAGCCAAGGCTGGAGGCTGAGCTTTGCAGGAGGGCACTCAGAGCCCCCCTGGCAGCCCATTCCCAGCAGCTGCAGGGACGGAGCCGTGCTCCAGCAGGCTCAGCCCATTTCCTGGAGGGAAGCGGTGCTGCGGCTCTGGGCACTTGGCACAGGGAAATGGGATTTGACTGTGACACGGTCTCAATGTCATTTGGACTTCTCTTGTTTGGCCTTTGAAGCCAATAATGGGCTGTTTCTGTTCCCTGTCACTTGATCTGCCCCTCGGCGAGCGAGGAGCCTCTGATGAGTGATCTCCTCTGTCCTGTGCCCCCTCTTCCCTGCTCTGGAGGGACTTCACAGGCTGCCTTTCAATCAGCTGCTTCTCTTGTTCCTGGGAATGCAGTTCAGCACCGGGTCAGAAAATCCGGCCCATTGAAATCCTCCTTTTTGCTGTTTGTGACTCCCTTTGGAAATCTTACAGCAAATAAATCCCCCGGGGGCTGGCGTGGTGTCAGCCTGGCTGGAGCTCCTGCACAGCCCAGGCACTCCCAGGTGGGGCAGGGAAAGCAGGAGCTGCTCTGTTTTCTTCCTGTGTTTGGGAATTGCAGCAGGATCCAGGCAGAGCAGGAGGGGTTTACCTTGGAGCGTGGGGTGAGGCCGCTGGGCAGCACCTCTGTGATGTTCCCAGAGGGGGTGAGGAGTGGGGCTGAATCCCAGCCCTGCCTGCAGCGGGAGAAATCCAGCTCTGAATCCCAGCCCTGCCTGCAGCAGGAGAAATCCAGCTCTGAATCCCAGCCCTGCCTTCAGCAGGAGCAATCCAGCTCTGAATCCCAGCCCTGCCTGCAGCAGGAGAAATCCAGCTCTGAATCCCAGCCCTGCCTGCAGCAGGAGAAATCCAACTCTTGCCCTGCTCTCCCCTGCAGCCCCCAGCTCCTTCCAGAAGCTCCACACATGCACGGGGCCACTCCAGAAGGAGCCGTGGGACTGGGCTGCTGCTCCTTGCTGAGGAGGTGACAGCCCCACCAGGGCCAAGCACTCGATGGCTGTGATGTTTGAAAGCTCCTTGACAAACGACTTCTTCCTCCAGTTCCTCAGCAAACAAGGGGAAGCTCCAAAACCCGGCAGTTCCTTCCCGTGCTGCTGCCAGCGGGGCTGTGCTGGGGAGGGTCAGCACGGCCAGGGCCGAGCACAGCCGTGGGGTCTGGGCCCCGCAGTGTCCTCCTGCCCCTGCTCTGGGGACAGGAGAGTGGCTGGGGAGCTCTGGGATGATGCTGTCACCTGGTTGTCCCTGCAGGGACAGGGTGTCCTGCACAGAGTTTGGGGCTGCAGGCCATGTGTCGCCGTAGGACACCAAAGAAAGGCTCCAAATATTTCAGAAGGCAAAGAGAATAGAAAAAAGGCTTTATTGTCTAATCCTTACTGCCTTTTATAAGGTGTTCCCACACAGACTGAACATGGTTGGGGAATAGGAACGACACCTCTCTAATCCCTTTGGTTAAACCACAGAAACAGCAAAACACCACCTGGAGAAAGATTATTTGGAGAAAGGAGAGTTGTTCGCCAAGATTGTTTTGAGAAGAAACTTTTTTGAGAAATTTTTCCTTGGGAAAAAGTTGTCAGCTGCCAGCAGGCTGAAATCTCTCAGACCCACCCCCATGAGCCTCTTTTGTGGGAAATCCCAAATGCAGAGAGGGCGGGGAGTCCCTGGGCGCTGTCCTTTGTCCTTAGTGCTGGCCCGACGTCCCCTGATGCCACCGGGCTGAGCTGAGAGCAGTGACGGTGTCCCAAATCCTAACGGAGCCTCCCCCTGTCTCTCCTTTCGCTCTCCCTCCTTTCCGGCGGCAGTTCCCTTCCAGCAGAGCCCCTACAGCCCCGGGAGCGGCTCCTCGGCCATCCAGTGCTACCGCTGCGGGGACACCTGCAAGGGCGAGGTGGTGCGTGTGCAGAGCAACCACTTCCACATCCGCTGCTTCACCTGCCAAGGTAGGCTGGGCGTCCCCAAAAACCTCGGGGCCAGCTCTGGAGGAAGGATTGAGGCAACGTTTAAATTTTTCTACATTTTTAAAAATTTTTTTCATTTTTTTTATTTTT
>VZDJ01000219.1:13952177-14002375 GCA_008694505.1 Cyanoderma ruficeps
GGAGGAGGAGGAGGAGGAGGAGGAGGTGGCACTGCGAGGGGGGGCACGCCCAGCCAGAGCTGGGGCTGGGTGACACATCCCTGCCACCTGCCCGTGGCCTGCAGCTGGGACTGGGTGGCCCCCAGGGCTGGCAGGAGCGGAGCAGAGAGGTTTGGATCCTCTGGAGCACCAGGGGAGGGCTGCAGGGCCGTAAAGCTCATGGTGCAGAGCTGCTGCTGCTGCTGCCGAAGGGCTCCTCAGCTCGTTTATTGGAGCAGCTGCTCTCAGCCAGCTCCTGCAGGCTGGAAAATTCCCCATTCCAGGGCTTTTTAAAGGCCTCTGGCCTTCCAAGCTCCCTGTGCTGAGCACCATCCCCATCCCCCTGGCCACACTCTGCTCCTTGCCAGGGAACAGAGGAGGAACTTGCCCTGGCCGTCCCCACCCTGCTGCAGCCCCAGATTTTTGGGAAGGGGGATCTGTCCCGGGATGTCCTCAGGGCTGACTTGAACCTGCAGGGCCCCGTGTTGAGCATCCTGCCTTTTCCCAGCTGGGCCAGGAGGATCCAGCAGGAGCCTGAGCATCCAGACAAAGAGCTCAGACAGCTTCCAGCTTCAAAGGGCCCGGCAGCCAGCAGGGAGAGCCTGGCAGCGCTCACTGCCCGATTTCCAAGTGAAAGGGAATAAATAATGAGAGGAAATCCTCCTGTCTCACCTTCCCTCACAGCTCTCACCTCCTGCCACCTCTGGCTGGCTGCAGCCCCACTGCCTGTCCCTGGTGTGTCCCCTGGAGCTGGCACAGGAGTGACACCACGGGATGTGCTGTTCCCACAGCAAACAGGGCACGGAGCAGCCCCATTTTGTCTTGCATTCGCTTCCTGATGCTGTCCCCGAGCTGCTGGCCTGTCCCTTGTTGCTGACAGGATGTTTGGGAGACCCAAATTCCCCTTCTGGGTACCCCCAGCTCCGGGGAGCAGCTCAGGGTGCTCCAAGGACAGGAGCTGCATCTCTGTCCCCTGCAGGGGCCCTGCAGCAGCGGGTCCAGCTGTCCCCTGTCACCCAGGGCTGGCCCACAGCTGCAGGGACAGGGCAGAGGAGGCTGAAGGACAAAGCAGAGACCGAGGTGGGCTGTGCCAGCTCAGTCCCCTCTCCACGCTGTCACCTTGCAGGACAGGGCATGGGCACCCTGCACAGCATCCTGTGCCACCCCGTGCCACTTCCACTGCCAGGCCCTGCTGCTCCCCGGGTCCCTCTGGCTGGAGAAGCCGTGGGAGGGAGGGAGGGAGATGATGGCGAGGCCAGGGCTGGCCACGTCTGCTCGGATTCCTGTGATGGGCTGTGCACCACCCACACTTCCCACAGCAGGGAAGGAAGCGAGGCTGGGCTGGACAGCGATGGAAAAACAAGCAGGGAGAGCTCCAAGGCCGGCGTTCCCGGGAGCTGTTCCCGGCAGGGCACGGCTGCGTGTCCCGGGACTGGAGGTGGCTCATCACCGAGCCGTGCCCCAGGGCAGGGACAAAACCTCTCCCCGGCTGTCCCCAGGGCACTCCCAGCTCTTTGCCAGCCCTGTCCTCATCCCGCTGACCCCACGGGAGTGCCAAGCGGAGGGGCCGAGCCCCAGGCAGGCGCAGCGGGTCCGGGAGGCGATGCCCAGGCCGTGCCCAGCCGCCGGTGCGTGGTGCAGGAGCGCTGCAGTGCAGGGGCTCCCCCCCGGCAATGGGATTCCCGGTGGGAGCGGCCCCATCCCACAGCCCGACACTGACATCTTGTGGAGCCGGGGGAGGCCCCAGAGCTCGGCCGGGCAGGGGAACCCTCGGAGATCCCTGCAGGAAGCCGGAGAGGCGGCTCAGGGATCCTGTGATGGCTGCGTGTCCTTTTCCCCTAGTGTGCGGCTGCGACCTGGCCCAGTCGGGCTTCTTCTTCAAGAACCAGGAGTATATCTGCACCCACGACTACCAGCAGCTCTACGGGACCCGCTGTGACAGCTGTGGGGACTTCATCACCGGCGAGGTCATCTCTGCCCTGGGCAGGACCTACCACCCCAAGTGCTTTGTCTGCAGCACCTGCAGGTGAGCGGGAGCTGTCACCGAGGGTGGGTGACCCCTCTGGAGGAGCCCTCGCCTGGAGCTCCCCGCCGGCCCCAGGAGAGGAGGAGCTCCCTGTGTGGGGGGAGATGAGCAGCTGACCCCTCCCCGCCTCTCCCTGGCCGCAGGAAGCCGTTCCCCATCGGAGACAAGGTCACCTTCAGCGGGAAGGACTGCGTCTGCCAAAACTGCTCCCACGCCCTCCTCACCACCAAGCCCATCAAGATCCACGGGCCCAGCCGTGAGTTGACTGCTGTCCTGGGGTGGGGACAAAGAGAGGGACCGTGTGCCCCCGGAGAGGGTGGCAGGACAGGTTTTGGGGCCACCGTGCAGCCCTGCAGAGCCACAGGTGACACAGAGCTTTGGGAGGAGGGACAGGGCAGCCCTGCAGAGCCACGGGTGACACAGAGCTTTGGGAGGAGGGATGGGGCAGTCCTGCAGAGCCACGGGTGACACAGAGGTTTGGAAGGAGGGACAGGGCAGTCCTGCAGAGCCACGGGTGACACAGAGGTTTGGGAGGAGGGACAGGGCAGTCCTGCAGCTCCACCCCGCTCCCCGCTGTTCTGGGAAACTCCCCTGGTCTGTTTGTCACCTGAGCAGGTGCCACCGCCCCGGCAGGGCTGTCTGAGCTCCTGGGGAGGTTCTGGAGCTGGGTTTGCTCGGGGTCAGCTGCCCTGTGCCCAAGTGGCTGCCCTGGGAAGGCTCCTGGGCGCTCCTTGCTGGGTCTGCAAGCACTCAAAGGTTTTTCTCTGCTCATCCCCTCGCCCTGGTGAGCCTCAGGGAACCCCTAAAAGTCAGCTGGAGCGAGGGACAAGCTCTTTTGGGTAGGTTTGGCCTCGCTTTTGACCCCAGGTTGGGAGGACCTTCCCTTCCTGCCAGGGCCAGAGCCTGGGCTGGGTGTCACCCATCGCCCTTGTCACCCATGGTCCTTGTCACCCAGTCACCACGGTGGCACTGCTGGTGGCAGGGTTGGTGCTGAGGGACCCCCTGTGAGCCCCCCGGAGCTGCCCTCGATGGAGGGCACATGGACTGAGCCAAAGAACAGGAATTCCCCCATGTCCCTTCCTGGGCTCCTGGAGCTGCCCTGGGCCGGGCTCTGCCTCCCTCCCGCCCTCCTCTCCCTCCCGCCTTCCTCTCCCTCCCGCCTTCCTCTCCCTCCCGCCTTCCTCTCCCTCCCGCCTTCCTCTCCCTCCCCATCCCCTTCCCGGCCCCGCAGCGGGGTTACCTGAGGACACCATGCCTTATTCATGGCAGCTGCCGGCAGACGGAGCCTGTCCCGCCCGCTCCTGTCCCTCACGGCCCCGGTGGCCCTGGCAGTGCCACCAGCAGGGTGGCAGGGGAACCGTGCGGGCTGCATTCCATAGGGAAAGCATCCCTGGGAGGTGGATACCAAACCTCTCCCTGCAGCCCCAGCCCGGCAAACAACCCCAACCCAAGCAGGAGCTGAATGAGGGAGCAGATCCTGCTTTTTTTTCCGGGAAAATCTTCCCCCCCTTAGTCCAGCGGGCAGGGATTCGGCACGGAGCAGCCTGGGATGAGCTGGGATGTTCCCCCGCGGCAGGGAGGGGGTTAAAGAAACTCCCCCCCCCTCCAGGCAGACCTGCTGCCCAGGGGGAGGAGATGACAAGGAGGAGTCAAGGTCAGGGGTCCGAGGCCCATGTGCTTCCTGCTGGCAGCCGGGGGAGGCCGGGAAACAGCCCAGCGGGGCCGGACGCGGCCGGACAGCACCGCCCTTCCTCCGCCGGACACTTCCCATCCTCGGGCACCCGCCAGGGCAGCGTGGGCCTCCCTCAGCCCAGGACCATGAACCAGGCTGGGAAAGAGCTTTGAGGTCATCAAGTCCAACCTGTGACCCAACACCTCCTCACCAACCAAACCAAGGCACCGAGTGCCACATCCAGGGTTGTTTTAACACATCCAGGGTGGTGACTCCAGCATTTCCCAGTGCCCAGTCACTCTTTCAGATAAGAATTTTTTTCCTGGTGTCCAACTGGCCTGGCTCAGACCCATCACCCCGAGGGAGACCCAGCTCCGTGCTGTGGCTGGGTGCCAGCAGCACCTCAGAGGTCCCAAATTTCCTCTTGGTTCCTGTGGTGGGGACAAGCAGAGGTGACAGATTTCCATAATGAAATGATCCCCACGAGGCTGCCTCAGGAGCAGGGGGTTGTTAAAACAGCATCATCCCTGGAAAAGTCCTCCTGGGCAGGGCTTTCCTGTGAGGGGAGTGGCAGGTCACAGCTGTGGGTGTCCCGTGGGTGTCCCGTAGGTGTCCTGTGGGTGTCCTGGGGGTGTCCCTGCCGTGCTGCCATGTCCCACCTCCCCTCCTGTCCCCCCAGACTGCGCAGGCTGCAAGGAGGAGATCAAGCAGGGCCAGTCCCTGCTGGCCCTGGAGAAGCAGTGGCACGTCAGCTGCTTCAAGTGCCAAACGTGCGGGATCATCCTCACCGGCGAGTACATCAGCAAGTGAGTGCCACCGCCCTGCGACATTCCCGGGCTGTGCCCGGGGCCGGGGGTGTGGCGAGGGGGCCGCCGCTCACCCCTCCTGTCCCTGTCCCTAGGGATGGCATCCCGTACTGCGAGTCCGACTACCACGCCCAGTTCGGCATCAAGTGCGAGACCTGCGATCGCTACATCAGCGGCCGCGTCCTGGAGGTGAGTCCCCACGCCGGGTGGGTGACAGGGACGTGCCCTGGGGAGGGGTGGGAAGGTGCCACCCTCCATCCCTGGGCGCCGCGGCTCGTCCTGCAGCAGCTCCGTCACAGCCTGACCACCTTCCCCGGAGGGTGGGAGAGGGGGGAACAACACCAGAGCTCGGATGCTGGAGCTCGGGAAACGACCGGAGTCACGGAGGTGCTGGGACGTGTCCGGAGGTGTGAGAACATCGGCCCTGCCGTGCCGGGCTCGGGGTGTCACCCTGAGCGCATCCCTGTGCCGGCAGCCTGCCTGTTGCCTTGGAAACGCATCCCGCACTGCTGCCCGCGGCTGCGGAGCCTGCGGGAGGGGCTGCAGCATCCCTCCCGTGGGCAGCGATCCCTGTGGAACCCCCCCGGGCAGGGCAGGAGCCGGAGCTGGGGGTTCCCTTCACGGGAGCTGCAGTGGCAGAGCCAGGGAGGGACGCAGGGAATCCCCCGGGATTCCCTCGGAATTCCCCAGGGATCCCACCACGGGTACAGGTGGCTTTGGGTGTTTTGGACAGTGGTGGGGCTGCACAGCTGGTGAGGGGAGTGAGGGATGTTTTTTGGGAAGGACAGAGAGGTCCATCAGGGCTGGTCCTTCCCATCTCCTGGAAGTGATGTGTCCTCTCCTGTTCTGTTCTGTCCCAGTGCTGGCAAGGAAAACAACCAAAAAAAAGGCAGAAAATCCAGTCTGAGGGTAATTTAAAGGCTCGGGAGGCACAGAGAAGGAAGCCTTGTGTGATTTTTAGACCCTGTGGTGGCACAGGGAGGCAGCAATGCTGGAACTGTGCTCCGTCACTCCTGAAACCTCCCTTTCCTCAGGGCTGAGCAGGAGGGAAGGGCTCCCACACCTCTGCCAGCCCCAGGCTGCAGGGACGGGAAGCAGCACCCCAAAATCAGAGGTGCCAGGGCCCTGCAGGAGCTGTGGGCTGGGCTGGCAGTGCTCTCTGAGTCTCCAGCCTGCTGAGAGCTGTCCCAGGACATCTCCAGCCTGTTTCACTCACAGCCCCCCAAGAAGGGCTCACCCTCCCTGTTCCTGCTGGCCAAGGAACCTCTCCTGAAGCTGGAACAAATCTCCAGGAGTCTCCCAGCACCCGTGGCCGGGCTGTGTGTGCCTGGGAGAGCTTTTGCTGACTCCAGCCCCAGCCCTGCTGGCAGCATGAGCTCAGCTGTGCAGCAGCTGCCCCCGGCGGGCTGCCCTGCGTGAGATCACCGGGTCAGCAAATCCGGACAGAGCAGGACAAAGCCCTGACATCGAACCCCCGCCGCTGCTGCTGCTCCCCGGGGCAGTGCCGCCCCCACAGGGCCCCGTGCCAGGATGGAGCATCCTCGGGCACCCCCGGGTGCCAGCAGGGTGGGGTTACCTGCCCTGGGAGCAGGGGGACAGGAGCCGGACGGACTCATGGAGTGGGTTGGGTTGGAAGAGACCTTGAAGATCATCTCGTTCCAACCCTCCCTGCCCACCTTCCATATATACATATATATATATTTATATATGTGTCTGGAAGAAGATGGTATATAGAATCTACCATCTATATAGAATATAGCATCCACATAGAATAGACCATCTATAGAATATAGAATATAGAATATAGAATATAGAATATAGAATATAGAATATATAGAATATAGAATACAGAATATACCATCTATAGAACATACCATCTATGGAACACACCATCTATAGAACATGCCATCTATAGAATATAGAATCTAGAATATACCATCTATATAGGAGATACCATTTATATAGAATATATCATTTATATAGAATACGCCATCCATGTAGAAAATACCATCTATAGATTATAGAATCCAGAATATACCATCCATATAGAATATACCATCTGTAGAATAGAATCCAGAATATACATCTATATAGAATACACCATCCACAGAATATAGAATCTAGAATATACCATCTATAGAATATAAAATTCAGAATATACTATTTATAGAGAATATACCATATAGAGAATATAAAATCCAGAATATACCATCTATAGAATCTAGAATATACCCTCTATATAGAATACACCATCCATAGAATATAGAATTTAGACTATACCATCTATAGAATATACCATCCATAGAATATAGAATCCAGAATATACCATCTATATAGAATATACCATCCATATAGAATACACTATTTATATAGAATATACCATCCATATAGAATATACCATCCATAGAATATAGAATCTAGAATACACTATCTATAGAATATAGAATCCAGAATATACCATCTATATAGAATATATAATCTATATAGAATATACCATCTACAGAATATACCATCCATAGAATACACCATCCATAGAATATAGAATTTAGAATACACCGTCTATAGAATATAGAATCTGGACTATACCACCTATAGAACATACCATCTATATTCAGGTACAAAGGGGTGTAACATCACCGAGGCAGACAGATGCAATAAAACGCTCACAAGCATTTTGGCTGGATTCGTATCAGCTGTCTTTCAGGCATTTAACTGAGGTACATAAATCAGACATCTGGTCTTGTTCCACAGTCAGCAGAGATCACGATAAGACAATTTAGGCTGTGAGAAATAGGCAGTAAAATCAGAGAACAGAGCTGAAATTAAATATTCAGGGTGTGGGTCAAGGCTTTGCTTTATCACGGTGATCAATGCCTTTAAACACCAGAGAGAATCCCAAGGATCCTCAGGGCTGGTGTGAACGCCAACCTTCCGCAGGAAATCGTGACAATGGTGGCTCTGAACACATCACATCTCTCTGCCCCTGTCTGATGGGGCTCTGTCATCCATCCAGCCTTGGACACCTCCAGGGATGGAAACCTGAGCTCCTCACCCTTCCCTGGGATGTGCCTGCTCCCGGCATTGAACCATCTGTGAACCCGGGGGCTTTCACTGTCCTCTCTGTCAGTGTGAAATGAAAAGGGAGCCTTTCAGGAATTTTAGGCATTAAGGAGCCTCCTGGTGCTCTCCTGGCAGCCTCCAGGCTTCCCATGCTCCAAGCTGCCCAGCCAGGCTTGGGTGATTAATGAGTCTTTAAGGGACCCAAGTGATAACGAGCAGGTCCCTTCCCTCACAGCTCCACCAGCCTTGCTCGAGCTGGAATAATAACCAGAATGAAAGGAGCAGGGTTTGTGCATGGTTTGGAGAAGTTCCGGGTGCTGAGATACTGGGTGGCTTTTGGAGAAGGCATGTGGTGAAATGGAAGTTGGGAATGGGCTGGGACATTCCTGGGGGAGCAGCCAGGCTCCCTCCCCGTGGAATGGTTTGGGTTGGCACAGGGCTGTCCCCTCCCTGCACTGTAAGGAAAGGAAGAGGGGTCCAAACTCTCCAAACTCATCCTCCTGCCTGTCCTAAAACCTTTTACTCATTCTTGGCATAAACTGGAGGGAGTGACTGCCACCTGCACCCCGAGGACACCGAATCCCAGGTTGATTTTAATGGGCAACCCACGGGCAGGTTCTCAGTTATCCTCACAGCAAATTTCCCTGTTGATCCTCCTGTCTCCAGCCCCCTCTATCGTAACCTTCTTCTTTATAAGCAGAAACCTCATCCTCCCTCTGCCACCTTCAATTATTCTCCCTCTTCTCTTGGTGTATTACGGGAGCAAAAAGTTCTTTGGGGTTGAGCTGTACCAGCCCAGATTCCTCCTGCCCTGAGCTGGCTCCCGGCTCCCAGCCCGTAATTGAAATGCTGACAGACACTTGGAGAGGGAGCAAGCTCCCAATTTCAGCTGTTAACCCTGTCCAAAGAGCCGAGGGAGCAGCCCAGCTTCCTCTCAGCTGGGGAGGAGCCTGTGACAAGCACTGAAATCGGAGCAGAGAAGGAGCAAAGTCCCTTTGGGGACTGGCAATGACAGACAGGGAGGTCTGTGGGGTCCTTCTTCTCCCTTTGCTGCTTCCCTGCTGTGACATCTGGGGCCAAATTCGCTGTTTCTCTTCAAATCTGTGGGGGAAGAGCTGGTGCAGAGCCTGGCTGCCATTCCCAGAGTGTTAGCTTCGTGGGGACACTGTCCCTGGAGGTTTGGGACCTCTGCCTGGGGTCGAACATTCCGAGGAGAGCAGAAGGTTCCTGCTCTGACTCGTAGCCCAGCAGGGATGAAGAGCTCTCCGGTTTTCTCCATGGGGAATGGAGGTCTCCAAGGAGACCTGGTCACTGTCTGCAGCAGCGAGGGGTGGCAGCAGGGTGACCCAGGGACAGGGGCAGGTCCCCGTGTCCCGCCTTGCTCAGGGGCCGCTCTGTGCTCGCCCCTGCAGGCAGGAGGGAAGCACTACCACCCCACCTGTGCCAGATGTGTGCGCTGCCACCAGATGTTCACGGAGGGAGAAGAGATGTACCTGACAGGTAGGGCTGTGACCGGCACGGCTCGGGGGGAGTTTGGGGTTCGGGTTCTGATGGTGCTTGGAAGGGTCTGTGTGCAGCAGTGCCCGAGATCCCCCTGTGCACTGCTCAGGGCACAAATCATTGCTCTGCACAAAACCTTTCCTGCCACTGAGCTGGGAACTTTCTGTCTCCCTACAGCAGTGCCAGAAATCCCCCTCTCCCCTGCTCTGTGCACAAATCATCACTCTCCATGAAACCTTCCCTGCCACCGAACTGGAACTTTTTGTGTCCCTGCACACCTGGGCAAAGCCCAATCTCTGCTCACTCCAGCCCGAAGGATGGAGGTGTTGTGATGCCCCAAGCTCAATGGCACCCCGGTTTAACCAGCAGGAACTGCTTGGGCCACCCCAAATCCACCCGAATTTGCTGTCCCAGCTGAGGTTTGGCCCCTGCCCTCAGTGCCGTGGAGCTGCTCCATTCCCTATCACAGACACACACAGTCCCCACTGCCCTGCACGTCCCCGTGGCACTGCTGGAGGTGGCAGGGATGTGGCAGGGGGACCTGGCTGACCCCTGGCAGGGGGGTGACCGTGTGTGGGGCTCAAACACTGTCCCTTTGCTGCCTTGCAGGCTCTGAAGTGTGGCACCCCATCTGCAAGCAGGCAGCCAGAGCGGAGAAGAAGCTGAAGGTAGGCAGCAGAGTGAGGGGCACCTCCAGAGGTGGCAGGTCCCGGTTCCATTGTCCTCGAGTCCCTGCTGGAACTGAACTGTTTGGGCAGTGCCCAGATCTGGAGTGGCTTCCTGAGGCTGCTCAGAGGATGGATGGGGTGGCTGAGGCTGTGAAAGTGAAATTCAGCCCCCAAACCAACCATTTCCCTGCTCAGGGGTCCCTCCTTGCCGGGCTCTCACCTGCCGTCCCCCTTTGTGCCTCCACAGCACAGAAGGACGTCGGAAACCTCCATCTCCCCCCCTGGCTCCAGCATCGGCTCCCCAAACCGTGTCATCTGCGTAAGTCCAGCCCTGCCCCTCGCCCAGGGCCCCGGGGATGGCAACAGCAGCTCCCAGTGGGACAAACCCAGAATTTGGGGACAGCACGGACACGTCCCCTTGTCCCAGCAGCCAGCAGGGCCATGGCACAGCTCAGGAGCACTCCGAGGGGCACAGTCCTGCCCTCCCAGCTCCTCTGCCCTCCCACTGCTGCCTCTCAGGCCTCTCTTCTCAGCTGTCCCTGCTGCTGGGGTGGCAGCGGGCTCTGTCTGCCCCGCGCTGGCTCCACGCCGTGCGCTCCAGCCTCCCTTCCCTTCTCTCCTCCTCTTCCTTTCCGCCTCTCTGTCTCTGCCTCTCCCTCTCCCTAGGCTAAAGTGGATAATGAGATCCTTAATTACAAAGACCTGGCAGCTCTTCCCAAGATTAAAGCCATCTATGAAGTGCAGCGTCCTGACCTCATTTCCTACGAGCCCTATCACAGATACACGTCGGACGAGACGCTGGAGAGATATAGCTATGGGGAGGTACTGAGTGTCCCCAGATCCCCGGCTGGGACGAGCAGGAACGGGCCCCAGCCTGGGGCAGAACCGTGTGGGGGCTGTAAATGCCACTGGGAATAGTGCAGGGAGGCAGGAGTGGGGCAGGGCCTCTCTCTCCCAGAGGATTGGGGGGGTCTGTGATGGAGGCGAAGCGGTGCTGCTGTAGAGTCAGAAAGGTCCCAGTGACCTCAGAATGAGTGCAGGGACAGAGGGCTCTGTGTGAGAGGAGGGATGGGCAGGGAATTCACCCCTCACAGCCCTGAGCCTGGCCCCAGGCAGGCAATCCTGCAGCCCAGCCAGCACAGCACCTGTGCAGCACCTCTGGAGCACCTCTGGCGCAGGGCTGTCCTGTAGGGTGCTGGCCCTGCAGGCAGGGAAGGGTTGGGGCCATTTCTGCAGGGCTGTGGTGAGGGGATGCTCAGGCCCAGGACTGTCCTGCCTGCCCAGCTGGGGCTGCTGCCCGAGTTCAGGGAGCCCACGAGAGGAGAAGAGGGTCTGAGCACCTCACACAGCTGGGGCACACCAAGTGGGGCTGGAAGAGGATTTGGCAGCAGCATCTCTTCCGTGCCCATCCCAAGGTTTTGTCACAAGCCTGGTGTCCTGCAGGCAGCGTGGCCCTGGCCCTCTGTGCCTCCCCCTCTCCACGGAGGTCTCTGAGAGGTGGCAGCTGCTGATTCCTCCTGCACGTTCCTCTCCTGGCCAGGCCCTGCCCCAGTTCAGCTGCATGTCCTCCTCACTGCTGGGGAAAAGGAGCTGCTGTGGGAGCCCAGCCTGTCACCGCTCCTCTTAACCGTGTGCTGTCTCTCTGTCTCTCTCTCTCTCTTTTTCTCCTCACTTTGCCTCCTGCTGCCTCCAGTCCCTGGGGACCCTCTCCCCATACTCACAGGTAATGCCCCTGTGGGCGCTGGGGGTCTGTCACCTGCTGCTGGCACACCATGTCCCCGTGCCCAGGGCTGTGCTGATCGTCCCCCTGGGCTGTTGGCTGTCCCAGGGTGTGGGGAGATGGGGGGGGGGGACTGTGGTGTCCTTCAGGCCCCAAAGACAGCAGAGTGACCCCAGGGTGCAGCTTCTGCCCCGTGGAGGGAGACACCAGGAACTGGGAACAAGTTCAAGGGGACAATCTCCAGGCACCAAACCTCTGCCTGGGCACCATCACCTGCTCCCAGACCCTGGGTTTGCTGCCTGTGCCTTGGCAGGGGGGAGGCAGGGCAGGCTGGGGACCCCTCCATCCTCAGAGGACACGGCCCCGTGCCCCGTGTCACACACCCGGCACCTCCCGGGCTGTCCCAGGCAGGGGACACCTCCTGCCCGCCCTAACCCCGCACCTTCCCCGCCCCCAGGACATCTACGAGAGCTTCGACACGCGGCAGAGACGAGCCTCCAGCCCCGGTTACATCGACTCCCCCACCTACAGCCGCCAGGGCATGTCCCCCACCATCCCCAGGTCCCCCCACCATTTCTACCGCTCAGGTGAGCATTGGGGTGCAAGCCCAGGCTGAGCTGAGCCCACAGCACCGAGCGGAGACAGGCTCACCAAAATACCTCGGGGGTTTCCGTGGCTTCTCACCTGGCAAGCAGCAGGAGGCGTGGGGTGGCCCACGGTGGGGTCAGTGCCCAGCTCATCCTCTGGTTCTCCAAATTTGCCAGCAGCCAGGAGAGGCCGAGGGGAAATTTGCGGCTCAGGAACGAGCTGAGGCTCGTGGAGGATGGGGTGGGAGGCAGGTGACCTCCAGCTCTGCTGAAGACCCCTCAGACCCCTCAGCCGCGGCGGTGGCTCTGGGAGGGGCGTGCAGGAGAGTGTTTGTGCCCGGGGAGCTCCTTGCACACGAGCATGCACACACACCCCGAGCATGGCAGGGCAGAGCGGGCTGTGCCTGCGCCGCGTCTCCTCCCGTCCTCGGAGCTGCGGGGGAAGGACCGGGACACTCGGAGCTCACCGAGAGCCCCTCTGCTCCGCCAAGGGCTCGTCACCGTCTGCCTCTGCAGCACGCTCGGCTTCCCTGTGCCCCGGGCCGGGGTTTCCTCCGCATCCTCCGGAGATGCGGGAAATCTCCCCCCCACCCCCCGCTCCATCACTGCCGCTCCCGGAGCGCAGCCCCCGTCACCCCCCGCCTCACACGGGCCGGCCCCGCTGTTCTAACACCGCTGCATTTAACACCCATTTTCTTCTGCCTCTCGTTCTCTCTCTCGGTCACTCACGGCTGCTTCTGCTCGGCCCCCGCGTAGGCACCGAGAGCGGGCGCAGCTCCCCCTACTATAGCCAGTTAGATGTGAGGTCCTCCACTCCAACCTCATACCAAGCGCCCAAGCATTTCCACATCCCAGGTAGGCTCCGGGGCGTCCCCGCTGCCGGGGGGAGCGCCGTGTCCGTGGCATGCCCGCATGTGCCGTCCCCGCTGTGTCGCATGCCTAGCTCCGCCGCCCGCCTAGAGCCAGCTGGCAGCAGGATCGAGCCCCGGTGCAGAGGCCATCCATAAACAGGACCTACGGCTTGAACCCTCCTCCTTCTCCCCCACCCCCGTCCCCGCCCAGCGGTCCCAGAGCCGCTGGATCCTCGCAACATCCCTCTTCTTCCTCTTCCCTGCCCTCCCTCCACTGCCCCCCACACGAAGATGAGTCCCCTGGTGAGCGCCTGTCCCCTCCCCTGCCTTCCCCCCGCCCCGAGGGTCACCAGCCGGAGCGTGTGTGCCAGAGGCGTCTCCACACCCATCCGCTACAGATGACTATTTTATACTCCCCCTAGGGCCCGCCGCTCCCTCCCCCCAGACTCTTCTGGGCTTGCCAGATGCCTGCTCCCCTTCTCCAGGGATTGCAGGGGGCCACCAGGTAAGGGCCACCCCACCCACCCCGCTCCCGGCCACGCAGAGCCCAGGGGGACGGGGACGGAGCGGGCAGGAAAGGGAGAGGTGGGTCGGGAAGCAGGCAGAGCTGCCCATCACCCCTCAGCGGGGTCACAACCCCGCGCCCGCTGGCATCTCCCCGTGCCCCAAAAACGCGGCACCCTCGCCGGTGCCCTGAGGACACCCAGAGGCTCCCGCAGCTCCGCTCCCATCCCTGCCCTGCCCATCCCACCCCGCCCCTGCCCTCCCGCTGCCGCTCGGTGGTTTATGGATGGCCCCGTCCCCGCTCCAGCGCCAGGCTCCAGCTCGCTTTCCCCTCCCGACTCGCTCTTTTCTCTCTGTGCTGCGGCAAGAGGCTTTGTTGGCTGATGCTGGCTCGCCCCCAGGTAGCTCGCAGGCGGTTCCTGCAGATGCCGGCGCCGCCGAGAGCCCTCCGCGGGTGCCTGGCTGCCGGCTGGCAGGGCCGTGCCCGGTGCATGCTGTCGCCGGGCGCTCGCTGCATGTCCCGGGGGCGGCCCGGACCGTGTCCCTGCGCCCGGAGCCCTCCCGGGGCACTCGTGGGCCCCCGAGGTCGTTGTGTGATGGAGATGTGGCCCGGGGGTGGTGGCTCCTGCAGGACCCGTGTCCTGCGCGCCCTCAGCACGCCCACACTGACCGCCCTTCCCCTCTTCTTCCTTCCCTTTCTCTCTCTTCTCCCACCAGCTGCCGGCGAGAGTAACATCTACAGGAAGCCGCCCATCTACAAGCGCCACGGTACGCTCTGGCTGCTGTGTCCCTGTCCCCTGTCACCCCCGGGAGGGGACCGGTGTGCCCAAGGGCTGGGTGGGAGATGGGGCTGGCATCAAGGTTTGGGTGCTGGGCTCTGGTGGAATGGTCCTCTCCCGGTCTGGGCAGCAGGGCGGGTTCAGTGAGGGACAGGAGTGACTTTGGACCATGTCCCTGTCGTGAGGGGTGGAGTAAAGGCTGGCAGTGATACCGGGGATAGCTGTGGGAGGGGAAGCAGGGCCTTGGCGGGGTGGCAGACGGGATAAGGGAGTCAGAACAGCCTCAGAAAAAAGTTGAAAAAAAAAAAATCAGTTTGCAGTTTCATGTGCAGCCCTGGAGAAAAATCCCAGCCCATGCTGGGTGGCTGCTCCAGGATGGAACACAAAACAGAGGAATATCAGCATGGGAGGGAGCCAGGCCGGGGCGTTTCGCAGGCTGGGGAGGGTGTCTGGTGGCTCCCAGTGTTTGGTGGCTCCCAGTGTCTGGTGGCTCCCAGTGTCTGGTGGCTCCCAGTGTTTGGTGGCTCCCAGTGTCTGGTGGCTCTCTGGCTTGCCCTGTCCCCGCTTGTTCCGGCTCCCGGAGGGACAGCAGCTCCCCCCGAGCAGTAACTGTGTCTCCTCTCTCTCCCCGGCTCTCCCCGCCCTCCTGCCCAATTCCCACCTCCTGCTGCTGGCTGCTCCTGCTGCTGTAAGTACCTGCCGGGTCCCCGGTGCCTGCCGGAGGTGTTGGGATGGCTCTGCCACCTCCTCCTGTCCCCTGTGCTCCTTCCCCTGTGCTTCTCCCGGCCTCTGGTGCATTAGAACTGTCCCCTGGGCTCTGTCCCCAGCCTGAGCACTCTGTGTGTCCCCGCCGTGAGGACCAAGCCCTGCCAGGGCCCCTCTGCTCCCTCCCTGCCGCCACCTTGTCCCGGCAGAACCCCGAGAGCCCCGTCCCTGCAGGGTCTGAGCCTTCCTCTGTCCCCTCTCTCGGCTCCTGGGGACACGAGCTGGGTGCCACTGGTGGGACCGGGGTGAGCACGGTGCAGGAGGCAGCACTTGTGGGCTCTCAGCCACTCGGGTCCCTTCCCAGCCACATCAGTGACATCCCCTGCTTGTCACCGTCCCCACCCTCCGCCTCAGCCCCCTTGAGGAGCAGTTGGAAAATTGATTATTCCCATCTCCGTGCTGTCCCAGACACAAATCCCTGGCAGTCACCGGGGAGGGGATTTGCCTTCCTTTGGGGTGGGTCTCTGCGGATCCTCACCTTGGCTCCTCTTGCAGACAACCCTTGTGCAGCCACGAAAAGCAAAACCAGCGAGGACATCGCTCAGTCATCCAAGTACAGCCCCGCCTACTCCCCCGACCCCTACTACCACTCCGAGTCGGAATACTGGTCCTTCCAAGGCTCACCCAAAGGTAACAAATCCCCTTTCGGGGCTGGGGGAAAGGGAAACACATTCCTGCCTCCGAATTTTCTGGGAGGAAACACCATTTTGAGTTGGGTCTGGGCACACCAAAGTGGGGCTGAGCTGAGATTCCTGCCCAGGTGATCCCAAAAACCCAAGGAGTGTCTGGGAGCTGGCTGTCCCCATGCAGCTGGGGACTGCCTGTCCCCATTTTTGTCCCCATGTGACCCCTCACGTGTGTCCTCGCAGCTCCCCGGGCCCGGAGGTTCTCGTCAGGGGGTGAGGAGGATGGCTACGACCGGGGCATGCACAAGGTGAGTGCCAGCACCAAACTGTCCCCAGCTGGCTCTGGGGAGAAGGCTCAGCCCAGCTCTGCCACCACAGAAGGTGCCACCACCATCCCTGCCACCCTGGGCCATCTGTCCCCAACTGGCCACCCCCAGAGTGGGCTCTGGAGGAGGGGGGAGCACCCCCTGGCCGAGGCACCCCCAGCCCAGCCCCTCATCCTCAGGAGGTGCCAAACCCGTGCCAGGGGAGCACCAGAGAGGGCTGGGCAGGGGAAAGGAGCAGTGCCAGGTGGCTTTTCCCCCCTGCCAGATCCAGAGCGGCATCGGGAGGCTGATCCTGAGGGAGGAGATGAAGGCTCGCTCCAACTCGTACGCAGACCCCTGGACCCCCCCCCGCAGCTCAGCCAGCAGCAGAGAGGCCCTGCACACCGCGGGCTACGAGGGCTCCCTCAACGGCTGTAAGGCTGCCCCTCCCTCTGTCCCTCCGTCCCTCTGTCCCTCTGTCCCTCCGTCCCTCTGTCCCTCTGTCCCTCTGTCCCACCCCGCACCACCCCAGCCCCCAGGGGAGGAGTCTGTGGGGTGGGGAAGGAGGAATGGGATGAGGAAAGGGCTGAGGAAAAAGGCTGGACATGGAGCAGGCTCCATCCATCCATTCCCTGTGCCCAGCTGGGCATGAGGACAGTCCCTCCATCCATTCCCTGTGCCCAGCTGGCATGGGGACACTCGGGCTCCATCCATTCCCTGTGATGCCTGGGCATTGCCCAGTGGTATCTGGGCAGCCTGGAAGTGCCTCATGGAAGGATCCCTTGGGATTCTGGCAGCACAGCTGTGCTGGGGTTGCTGTGACCTGCTTTGGGCTGGCACCTCAGGGACCTCCTGGCACCTCTGGGACCTCCTGGCGCCCCAGGGCTGCCTGGCTTGCACTGCTCCTCTACAGACCCCCAGGGCACCCAGCCCTGCCCGTGGGGCCACGGGAGGACTGTGGGGCACCTTAGAGCACGGATGGCCTGGTCCATCCCATGCTGTCCTTCCTCATGGCACATCAGCCCTCAGGGAGCTGTTTGGGGACGCTCAGGGAGCCCCCCCAGGCCTGCGGGGAGCCCCAGGGAGGATCTGTGGGGCTGGGAATGGGCAGCTCTGCCCGGCCTGGGCTGCTCGGCCCTCCCTGACAGGCGGCTCTGCTCTCCTTGCAGCTCCCCGGACACATTACCTGGCCGACAGCGGTGAGTGCCCGCCCCGAGCCCTGCCCCGAGCCCGGGGACACAGAGCCCGAGCCCGGGGACACAGAGCCCGAGCCGGAGGAGGTGCTGGGACCGGGGAGGGGAGGAGGGAAGCAAAGGAGGAGCCCTTGGAAGGCCGGGTGAGGGCAGAGCTGAAGCAGGGCGGAGAGGGATGAGTCGGGGAAACTGGGAGAGGAGGATGTGCTGCTCGGAAGGGTGAGGTGCCACAGGAAAGGGATTTTGGGGAGAGCAGTATCAGCACGGGAGGAAGCCAGGCTGGAAATGAGCCGGAGCTGGAAGGAGGCAGAGCTGGGTGAGCGGAGCTGGGGGCACAGGGGCACAGGGGCACACAGTGGGGGCTGCCCTGGGCTGGGAGGCGCATTCCTGCTTTTCCCCTGATGCCCCTTGGTGGATTCTTTGCAGATCCCCTCATTTCCAAGTCGGCCTCCCTTCCTGCCTACAGGAGGAACGGGCTGCACAGGGTACGTGTCTCCTGCGGCCATCGGGATTCCCTGTTTCCCCGGCATTCCTTATTGTCCCAGACATTCCTCACTCTCCCAGGCATTCCCTGTTCTCCCAGGCATTCTCTGTTCCCCTGGGCATTCCCTGTTCTCCCGGGCATTCCCTGTTCCCCCAGGCTCCTCCAAGCCCCCAGGGCTCCCTTTCCATGACTGGGATGTCCTGTTTCCCCCTTCTCCGCAGCCCTGCTGTCCCTGCCAATCCCAAATTACCTTTTTTGGGGTCCAAAGTGCCCTGTCCAGGCCGTGAAACTCCCGCAGAGCAATTTCCAGAGGGATGCTGGTGTCGCTTTCCAGCTGAAGAGTTTTGTTTTATCCCCTGGGATATGGGGATTGCTCGGGATCAGGAGTTCTGCTCCTGCCTCCGTGTGTCCTGGGCTCATCACTTCACCTCGGGGTGGGTGGGGACCTCGGTGTGGTGCCCCGGGGCCGCGGGAGGTGGCACTGGGGGTGTCTGACTCCGTCCTGTCCCCATCCCTCCCGCAGCCTCCCAGCGCGGAGCTTTTCCACTACGACAGCACCAACGCCGTCAACTGGGGGATGCGAGGTGAGGGGGACACGGGGACCCCGCGGGAGGTGCTGGGGGGCTGCCAACCAGCTCTGGAAAGGGACAATGGGGGGACACGGGCGGGGTCCCCGCAGCCTCGGGGGCAGGGTGGTGACAGCTGAGGGCTCCAGTGTGACTCACGTCCCGCTTTTTTCTCTCCCCACAGAGTACAAGGTAAGAGCCTCCAGCAAGGAGCAGAGGTGGCAGTGCCGGGGACGTGTCCCTGTGTCCCCAGGCTCTCCAGAGGGAAGCTGTGCCCTCCGCCCTTGTTCCCCTCCATCCTGGCTCTGCCAGCCCCACGCCAGGACTGGGGGGCTCAGAGCAGAGTCCCTCCCCTGCCGCCAGGTCCCGAGTCCCCACCCAATTGTCCCCTGGGTGAGGACCAGAGCAGGGGGGTTGTGCTGCCCTGGGTCACTCCTGGTTTTGCAGAGCAGGTTATTCCAGAGCCTCCGTGGAGATTCAGGGTGGATCAGAGTCACCCTGAGAGCAATTCCCACCTCTCCTTGTCCCGTCCAAGCCCTGGGGTCAGCTGTGCCACCCAAACCCTGTTAGATACAGCAGGAGGCCCTGCCCTCATCCCCAATGTGCCCCAAGTGCCTGGTGGCTGCCCCGTGGTGTCCCTGTCCCCCGTGCAGATTTACCCCTACGAGCTGCTGCTGGTGAAGACCAGGGGGAGGAACCAGCTGCCCAAAGACGTGGACAGGACTCGGTTAGAGGTGAGAAAGAGCCTTTTGCACTGGGGACAACCAGGGCACGGAGGGGTGGCTCTGGCAGTGTGTGGGGCTCGTGGCCATGTCAGAAGCATCTCCACAGGAGCTCAGGAGCGTCTGGGCAGTGTCACAGTGCTCCTGCTGTCCCCCGGCCAGGCAGGGCTGTCCTCTGTTGCTGTTGGACATGAAAAAAAGATGAAAGATTTCAAATATTCCAGAAGGCAAAGAGCGTAGAAAAAAGGGTTTTATTGTCTAAATCCTTACTGCGTTTTATAAGGTGTTTCCATACAGACTTAACATGGTTGGTGAACAGGAACATCTTTTTAATCCCATTGGTTAAACTAGAGAAACAGCAAAACAACACCTGGGGAAAGATTGTTTTAAGAGAGGAGAGTTGTCTTGAGAAGAAACTTTCTTGAGAAATTTCTCCTTGGGAAAAAGTTAGCAGCTGCTAGCTAAAATCTCTAAAATCTAAATCTAAAATCCCTCAGACCCAGAAGAATCAGGCCCACAGTCCCCTGTGCCTTTGGCAGGGGCAGGAGGGAGGCAGGTCCTCCCCTTTTCCCGAGCGTGCAGTGCTGGGGTTTGTGTCACCATCGTGTCACCCCAGCGGGCAGGGGATGCTCTCAGACCCCCCGGGAAGGTGCCCAGCTCTGGCCCAGCCTCCCGTTTGTCCCCAGAGGCACCTGTCCCAGGAGGAATTCTACCAGATCTTCGGGATGACCATGGCCGAGTTCGACCGCCTGGCGCTGTGGAAGAGGAACGAGCTGAAGAAGCAGGCCCGGCTGTTTTAAACGCAGTGCACTATAAATATATACATACCTATAAATATATACATAGAGAGACCTCTATATGGCAGCTCTGTATGATTCTCGGGGCTGTAACGGGGCGCAGGGGCCCCCTCTGCACCCCTGAGAGTGAATTGGAGTCTTGCACATCGTTTGGGGCTCTTCGTGTCTCCTTTCCTTTTCCAGCCTGGTTTTTGTATCGGTCCCCGGGTTCTCCCCAGACCTGGTGTCTGTCACTGCCGCCCCACAGGGACACGAGGGGAGGGTTTTCCTGCTGCTGCCACGGTGCCCAGGGCTGGCACAGAGCAGGGCTTTGGGATGGGGGTTGGATGAGGGGTGTCCCAGCCCCTTCTGCTCCGCTGGGTTGTGGAATAGGGGTGGGAAAGGCCCCGGGCACAAGGGCAGGAAAGCGGGATCTCACTCCCAAGCTGCTCAACGCGGCCAGGTGGAGGCGGCCCACTCAGGACCCCCACCCTTCCTGGGAGGGTCTCTGGGTGCCGATGGAGCTGCGGTGGCGGGGGATGCAGGTGGCTGTCCCCGCGGGCTGTCCCCGGTGCCGTGCCGGGCCGGGCCGGTGCTCGGCGCTGCCGCGCACGGAGCGAGGGAGGGAGCGAGGGAGGGGCGGGTGAAGGGATTGGCCGCCCCCGAGCGAGATCCAGCCCCGCCGGGCGGCCGCTGCCCGCGACAATCGCCCGCCCGCGACATTCGCCCGCCCGCAGCTCCCGGGGCGGCAGCGGCGGCCGCGGCTCCGGACCATGGACCGGCTCAGCGGTGAGGGACGGGACGGGACGGGACGGGACGGGACGGGACGGGACGGGACGGGACGGGAGAGAGACAGGACGGGACGGGACAGAGCGGAGCCGGACGGGACGGGAGAGAGATAGGACGGGACGGAACCGGACGGGACGGGATGGGAAGGGAAGGGACGGGAGCGGGCAGCATCCCCTGCCGGGAGCACCCCGCGGAGGGCACAGGGGGTGCCCGTGCCAGGCTCAGGAGTCGCGGGGGGCTCATCCCGTCCCAGCCGAGCGGGCGCATCCCCCCGGCTCCGTGCGGGACGCTGCTCTCTGCTCGCCAGCAGTGCTCCAGCAGGACCGCCCGGGGCACGGACTGGAACCAGTTTGTCTTTGCTGGTGGGATGAGTAAAACACCAGGAGCCTGCAAGGGAGGCTGTGGGGTGTAAGCACTTGTTAGGGGAAATTGTGGTCGTGGGAAGGGAGGTGACGTTCCCTGATGGAGCTGATCGGGCTCAGAGGGTTTCCCTGGCTGGGGAGGACGCCGGGAGTCTGGTAAAGGCACGGAGGGCCTGATCCCCACCCTGCTGGGAGCATCTGCCTTCCCACACTGTGGGATTCCCGCCTGCAGCCTGTGGCACCGGGCTCACGGAGCTCCTGGGCTTTGATCTGGGATCTGTACAAACCTGCCAGGGCTTTGGGCCAGCTCTGCAGAGGAGGTCCTGGCGCTCTGCTGGGGCTGCCAGGCCCCTGGGGGGAGCAGAGGGAGCTCTGCAGGGGGATTGCTTCTTGCTGCTGCTGCTGCTGATTCCAGCCTGGGGCCGCACAGGAGGAGCAGGTGGTGACATGATGGAGCACGGGGGTCCTGGCCCTTGACCTGTCCTTGGAGGTGCTACAGAAACACCGGCCAAAAACGATAAGAGAGTGGCCAGGGGCCTCTGTGGCTGCGCGGGCTGGGCCAGGCTCAGGTCCCCAGGGCAGCTCAGGAGTGCTGTGTGTGCAGCCCCGGGTCAGCACCGCAGACACCCGGGGGTCAAGAGTTCCCCGTGCCGATGTAAAAGGATGGGGTGGCGTTTCCGCAGTGGAAACGGCTCGGGGGAGTTTGGGACTGCTGGAAACACAGGCACGGTGTCAGTGCTCGGGGAGGAGCTGCGCCAGTGGCCTGGAGCCCGGGAGGGGACAGGGACGGTGACAGGGACAGCTGTCCCCTGTGGCCGTGTGCAGCCGGGGTGGCTTTGGCAGCTCTCAAGGAGGGAGCTGTGGCAGGAGGGGGAGTGCTGGCAAGTGACACTTGATGGCAGAGCTGTCCTCCAGGGTCCCGGAGGATGTCACTGCTGGGGACAGGGGGGAGCAGAGCATCCCGGCCTCCCCATCCTCCTGCTGTGTGAGCTGAGGGGAAATCCCCTCTTTGCACCTCAGCCCACCCCAAACCCCAAACCAGCACCTCATGGCAGGGAAGGAGGGGATGCCCAGCTGAGGGAGCCGTGTCTGGGCATGGCTTGGCCTCTCCACAGGTTGACCCTGCCAGGGAAGATCTGTTTTATCCCCCTCGCTGGTGCCTGCCAGGGCAGCGACAGCAGCGCCTGCCTGCTTTGTTCTGAGTGCTTGTGATGGATTGCTGCTGGCACCTGGGTGGCTCTTTGCTAATGTAAACCTCCCCCAGCCCCTCCTGCTCATCAGCCGGGGCTGCTGGATCCCTCTGGGGGCTGTCACTCGTGGAGGGAATGTTCCTTTCCCCAGTGGAAGGGTGGGTTTGGCGTTAGGCAGGAGCTCTGTGCCCATTCCCAGTCTCAGGCTGTCTTCACCTGGAGCTCTGCTCAGGCCCTGCTCTATCCTGATTTTACCATCTGCCAGTTTTCTCTCCTTGCCCATCAGGCCAGGCAGTGCCCAGTGCATGGCCCAGCTCTGCCCCAGTGCCTGGCTGGGGGAATGGTGCTGCTGGCAGAGCTGTTTCGGGTTGTGCTGATCACACCCAGCTCCCAGCGTGTGATTTGGGAGTCAATCCTTTGCTCAAACACGCCTGTGCTCACACACGGCTTCTCCTCCCTCATTGGTGTCTCTTCCCTGACCTTTTGAGCCACCAGAATTTAGCTCCTGCCCCAAACTTATCAGGGGCTCTAAATCCAGCAAAGCCGGCGGAGATGTGCCGGGGATAAACTTGGCTCCAGCTCGCCCACAGGAATGGGGAGGCTGCAGGCCGGGTGGGAGGGAGCCGGGATCGTTCCTGCCAGCCGGCAGCCGGAATCCTGCCGGCACAAGGAAGGGCTCCGGGCTGCTGAGGAGCACGGCCCGGGCCAGCTGTTAGCGCCGGGCAAGTGCCGAGCTCTGCTCCGCATTGCGGCCATTCCTTCCGCTGGAAACTCCGCCACCGCCTGTCCCTGGCCCGGGGGTGGTGGGGAAGGGGGCTGAGGGTGGGAGGGCGGCCCTGGGGATGCCGGATGAAGCACTGGGGTTGTTTGCCCCTCTGGATTTTCCCATATCCTGCTGTGTGCAGCGCCGGCCTTAGCAGGGAATTCCGTGTGGAATTCCTCCTGGCAGCTCTGGAGGGGCACAGAGGGGCTGCTGGAGAGGGGAAGGACACTGTGGGGTAGTGTCCCCCAGGCAGGAGCCCTGGGGACCGTCCTGTCTGCCTGCACAGCCTGGAAAACCTGTCTCTTTCCCGCTCTTGACCTGGAAATGCTCTTTTCCTGTGCAAACGTGCTGAGCTGCGAGGCTGCCGTGCCCTTTGCTGTGGAGCAGCGCCTGAGCTCCCACGGGCCTGCGGGAGGTTCCTATCCCTGCCCAGGAAAACTTTGTTTAAGGCTTTGCAGAAGTTCTCTCATCCCAAGCAGTGGGAAGCCTTTCCAGAGGAGAGCACTGGGCTCGGCCCAAGCTCTGCCTGCTGCTCAGTAGCCAAATCACTTGCTGGGGACAGGAGATAACAGCGGAGCAGAGGGGAGGCTTGAAGTGGTTTCTGGCATCCCAGACTTGTGTCCTAACCCCTTAACCCTTCCCTATTATCTATTCCGGCACGGCTCAAACTCCCTCCTGAGGAGCACATCTCCTCCCGCCTGTAAGGAGCCTTAAAATTAACGACACGACTCTCTGTCCTGTAAAATACCGATTAAACGTCGCTGGCCCAGGCCAGCAACAAGACAACGGGGCTGGAAACCTTTCACTGCACAAAGGGCTGGCACCTCAGCCAGGGCACCCACGAGGTGACAGAGCAGGGAGGGCACCCCCGGCAGGCAGCAGCCTCCTGTCATCGCCCCGAGGCGCTGAGAGCCGTTTGGGGAGCTCAGACCCCTCTGTGGATTCTGGGCTGACAATCTGCAGCGGGGAAGGATGAAACAACCTCTCTGAGCCTTCCCCCCCCCCGCGGCGGCACGGCTGCTGCAGCCCCTTCCTTCCCTGCGCCTGATAAAGCCTCCCGTGGCATCAAAGCCGGCCCTTGGGCAGCCGGGGAAAACACTGACATTTCCTAACAGTTTGGAACAAAAACAGCTTTGCTGCAAGGGGTTTCCATGCTCGAAATACTCTCTTTTTTTTTTTTTCTTCTTTTTTTTTNNNGATCCTGGAAGCGATAAGAGGGAGCTGGGGGAGATGCTGGTGTGCTCCGATTGCCGGCAATTAGCAGGAGATGTGTAAGGAGCACTTTGTAGAACGGCTTTGGCTCTCTCCGGGGGTTGGTTTGAGCATTTTGCCATGGAGGAGCAGCTGCTCCATTTAATGTGGCCCAAAATTTTGGGAACCCGTGGTTGTGAAGGGCAGAACAAGGAACAGAGCTGAAGTAGCAACAGGTTTTGGTGTCCCGGGGTTTAAAGCAGGTGAGGCAGCCCGGGCACTGGTGGAGCCACCGGCAGTGACCAGAGCAGTGGGTCACACACCTTGTCACCTTTCCCTCTGGCATATCCCGGTTTTCCTGCCCCTCCAGCCCTGCTGTGCAGGGGTTAAGCGAGTAGGAAATGCTGTGGGATGGTGGCCTTGCCGCTGCACCTGAGCCTCCCGGCGGAGCCTGGCAAGGGAAGGAAAGGGAAGGGCTGAGAAAATAACGCTTATCCTGCTGGCCGAGGGTCCTCCGGGGCACACAGCCCCCACACACCGACACCCGCGGCCTGGGGACATGGGGACAGGGCTGAGGTGGCCTCTGAGAGGGTCCCAGGTCCCTCACCAGGCAGGGGAACTCATGTCCAGCCCAGCTCTGGAACTCCTGGGCAATGTCGGGATCAGGGCAGGGATGCCAAGGTTGGAGGCTGAGTGCTGGGCACGTCTCCCTGCCCCAGCTGCACAGGGATAGTTCCTCCACTGGGATGTTTATTTCCCCCACTGGCTGGGATATTTATTTCCCCCACTGGGATATTTATTTCCCCCACTGGGATATTTCCCCCACTGGGATATTTCCCCCACTGGGATCTGTGGTTTCTCCTCCCACCATCTCTGGAAAGAAGGATCCACATCCTGCTCTGTTGAAGGCATTTGGGAAAGTGCAGTGGGATTTGGGGAAGCTGATCCACCAGCTCTTTCCTGCAAATCCCTGCCCACGCCTTACAAGGTGAGGATTTGGATCCTCCCCTCCTCCTCAGGATCCTGTCACAACCTCCCCGTGTGGCTTCTCCTCCCAAGAAGATGTCCCAGCTCTGGTGGCCTCCCCGTGTCTCGCTCCTGCAGCTTGGGAATTGCATCCAAGGCATTTTTGGAACTTGGCTTTGGGGAATGGGGATGGATAGGACATGGAGAAGAGTCTCTTGGGGTGCAGAGAGCTTTCCAGCCCCCCCAGAGGAGATTTGGGGGATGTGGGGGCTGGATCCAGCCCTGGGTGGTGACGTGGACTGGTGGGAATTGGGGTTTCCCACTAGAATTCCTGCAATTAGCTGGAATTCCTGCAATTAGCTGGAATTCTGACTCTCCTGGAGGCTGAGGAGGCCAAGGGCTGCAGAGAGGTGACAGCTCCAGGTGCCCACAGGCAGGAAGGTGCGACCCAGGGAGGTCTCCCACTGCTCTGCATGCCATGCTGGGTGGGCACAGGGGTGGGCAAAGGTTTGGGGCACCATCCCAGGGCCTCTCCCAGGGCTGGAGAGGAGCCCAGGCCAACCTGTTGCTGGAGTTTGTTTGGAAAAGGCCGACACCAAAATTTTGGTTGGAGGAAGCACAGTTTATTCTGGGTTCTGAGTAATCCTAACATCTCTCCTCTGCCTGAGGCTTGTTTTTTATACATTACTCAGCAGGTCTCGCCCCTGCCTGACTATTCCTTTAAAGGGCATCTCAAACCTCTCCTTTTCATTCATTATTTAAATGTGTCCTCCAGCCCTGCTCCCAGCCTGGAGCATCCTGCCATGAGCCTGCTGAGCCTGGCACCGAGTTCTGAGATGTAGCCTGGGCCTGGCACCGAGTCCTGAAATGTAGCCTGGGAGTACTAAACCTGCTCCATGTGATTTTGCAGAGCTGATGGTGTTGAGCTGGGGCTGGAAACCCTTCATACCCGGGCTTAGAGCAGAGTTTGGAGGCAGCCCGTGGCCTCTCTGGGTCACTCCGAGATCCCTCACCTGGGTGATTTTATTTGCTCAGCGTCTCCCTGTGCTCAGTTGTGAGAGGGCTGACCCAGAGACCAGCCCCTGCTCCTCTGGGGTGGGGGGAGCTGCAGCCTCCAGGTCAGGGGGATGAAGTTTGCTTTGGGAGAGCTAAAGCAAACAGCCACAAACTTCTCCAGGGGGGCAGAGAAAGGGGGGAGCAGCCCCTGGAGAAGGGGTCCTGCCACAGCCCGGGGCACTGGGGGGGGCATTGGCGGCCTGGGTCACAAGGAGGTGTTTGTTGGTGATTTAATCAGCCTGTTAATAATTACCTGAAGCTGCTGAGAGGAAGGACAGCTCAGCAGGGGCTGTCCCAGGGGCTCTCCCAGCGGCGATGTCACTTCAGGGAGCCTCTGATGTCCCATGGCTGTGCTGGGCACTCCCTGCCCAAGGCTTGGGGTGCCAAGGGGAGAGGGCAGGGTGAGGGGCTGGCACTGAGGGGCACATTTCTCACCCACAGCCCTGCTCTGGGGAGAGCCCGGGCCCAGCCTGGGGGTGAGCAGCACTCCCTCCAGGCTGTCTTCCTGGCCCCGGGCTGGCTGGGATCCCCCGGTTCTCCAGCTCCCTTTTAATGCACTTACACAGGGAGGAGATTTCCCCGGCCCCCCGGAGTGAGCGATGGTTCCTGCAGCCTGTGAGCTGCCAGGGACGCCAATGCAGGTGATAATCTTTGCCCTCTGCACGCTCCATCAGCCTGTAATTACACTTCCCTCTGTTCAGGACTCCTGTTTCCTCGTTAAAGGCCGGGAGGAGGATGTGAGAAACCGCTGTCCCCTCCGGGGAAGAGTGTGCTCAGAGGGGGATGTTGGGGTCGTGCCTGTGTCCAGTTCCCTCGTGCAGGGCAGAGCTGTGGCTCCCTTTGTTCTTCTCCCCTTTTTGGGAGGTGGTGAGGGCTCCGAAGGCCTCCGTGCAGAGGGCCAGCTGGGGCAGGGGATTGGGAAGAGCCTGGCTGAGGGAGCAGCTCTGGGCTGGGCTCTGCCGGGGCGGGTGAGTGGCTGCAGCAAGGCCATGGGATAAAGCCTTGAGCAGGGCTGTTTGTGCTGGGGAGAGGAGCCTCTGCTGCCAAAGGCACCACGACAGGGCCAGAACCTCCCTGAGCACTGCTGGGATGAGCTGGAGGCCTGTGAGCACTGCTGGGATGGGCTGGAGCCCTGTGAGCACTGCTGGGATGAACTGGTGTCACTGGAAAGGGATTCCCAGAGCTTCTGGCAGCTCTGGGGTGGCTGGGGCAGGCACAGCACTGATGGAGGAGGCTCAGCCAGGACACTCTTTGTGCTTTTTAACCATTCTGGTGGCTCATCTGCCCTTCTGCCGGGGCTGGAGGAGGATGAGGAGCTCTCCAAACCCTGCAGGCTCCTTGTAGAAGGGGAGAAGCTGCTTTGGGAGGCAGAACCAGGGGGGTCTTGTGTCCCCTCAGGCAATCAGGTTTCACGTTCATCTCCCCAAACTGATTTCCCAAGGCTGTCAGCTGAGGGTATCAGTTACTGCAAGGCCATGACGATGAGGCCCCAGGAGCTGTGCATGGCTGCTCTGCCTGGGGCCGTGGGGACATGCTGAGAACTGAGATTCGAGCTTGCCTTGTGCTCCTCAATGCCCAGGGATGCTGCAGCACCCAAAGTGGGAGCAGGATGCTGTGGGTTACCCCAGAGAGGGGCAGCTGGAGGGCCAGGGAGGGTGGCAGGGTCCCAGGCAGGCAGGAGCCAGCTCAGCTCCTGCTGGAATTGCTGGGCTGCAGAGCCAGAGGCTCCCCCCATCCGCCCCACTCAAGGGGCCCTTGTTTGCAGGGAGGAGATGATTCATGTGCACCGAGTGGCCCCTCAGCAAATCTTCCACTCTCACAGGATGTTGCCAGGGCTCAAGTGTGATCGTTAATGGTTGGCTTTTCCCTAAAACCCTCCGGCCCGGAGCAGGACAGACTGGCAGGAGGAGGTGTTTTCCAGGCTGCTGTTCCCGGCCCTACCAGTCCATCCCGGTTTGCCCCACAGCCAGCGGGTGCTGAGTGATGGGAGCAGAGCCTGCCTGGCTCCTGCTGCCCACTCGGCAGGGCAGTGCCACAGCAGTGGCCACGGGCAGCTCTGTCCTCCTGTCCCCTGCACAAAGGAACAATTCTGGGAGCGCCAGGCCACCCCCACCGAGGCACTTCCTCCTCCCTGGCGGGAAGAAACCTCCTCAGGAATGGGAATGGGAACGGGAACGGGAACAGCCCTGGGAGCTCAGCAAAGCGCTCAGGAGGCCGTGGGCTTCCTCAAGGAGCAGCGGTGGTGGGGCTGGAGGGGGCTGCCAGCATCTCACCCCTGTGGTGGTCCCCGTGCTGGGGCACCCGGCGAGGCGTGGGGACACGTCCCAGCGAGGCGTGGGGACACGTCCCAGCGAGGCGTGGGGACACGTCCCAGCAGCGTGTGGCTCCTGCGGGTGGACAGCACGGTTTGTGTGCTGCAGAGAACTCCTCTGGGTCTGTTTGTCCCACACCGCCGGCTCCCCCGGGGGCTGGGCTGTCGCCGGGTGCTGTCCCCACATCTTGGGGGCATCCCAGGAGCTCTGGGCGTTTGTTTGCTGCGGGTGGCAGCTCTAAGGAGCCCTGTGCCGGCAGGCAGAGAGCCCTGCCGGTGCCAACAGGAAGGGTTTATTTGTGCCTGGGTTTTATTTTAGCTACAAACAATGGCTGTTAGCTCCCAGCATCCGATTTCCCCCGGCCCCGGCCATCACCTGGCGCAGGAGGAAGCGTGGCCGGAGGCAGGGGAGCCGTGGCCAAGGGATCGGGGTCCCTGTGCACCTCCCACGGCATTTCAGAGCTGTGATTCAGCATCTCCCCTCCCCGGGGCTCTCCCAAGCTGCAGACCGGGCTTTTCTTGGAGTCAGATCTCCGCGGGGTTGTCTTATCTCTCCCCTTGCAAAAGCTGCAAAGTCTCTACACCAGGAAACTCCCGCTTTGGCTTGGCCGGAGACTCTCCCTCCTCCTCCTCTTCCTCCTCTTCCTCNTCCTCCTCTTCCTCCTCTCGGCAGGTTACTGGAGCAGGACCTGCTTTTTGCTGCTGTGCTGGAGCAGAGCCGGGGAGGGGCAGGGCGGCTGTGCAGCTGCAGCCTTTGTCCAGACCTTATCTCTGTGCTGGGAAAAGGGTCCCTGAGGAGGGGAGCACTTGTGGGGTCTAAAAATAGAGCCGGCCTGGTGCAGGGTGGGGAGAGGGGCTGGAGAGGATGCAGCTCCTCCGCAGGACCGTGCTTGGTGCTGCTGCCAGGGCAGGGGTTGGCAGCAGGGGAAGCACTGCCCCGGTGTCCTGGTGCTGTCCCCTGGGTCACCCCGTCCCCGCAGAGCTGCCCTGGGTCCCCCCAGCCCGTCCAGGCCTGGTGGTTAATGCTGAAGCCATCTGCTGCCACAGGTCCTGGCCTTCCCAGGCTCAGGGACCTCGTGGACCTCTCCCGTCCTGCCTCGGGCAGGCTGCAGGCGTGGAGAGGAGGGAGTTCCTGGTGTCCCTCTCTGTGCTGGGGTGTCTGTGTTCAAAGCCTGAACGCAGTGGGGTGATCCCACAGACTGTGGATGCAGGAAGCAGCAGGTGGGAGCTGCGCCAGGGCCGGAGGTGTCCCAGGGCAGGGGGCACAGGGTCCATTTTGTCACCTGTGGTCACTCTGACATGCCACCCCCTCGTCCCCAGGAGCCCTTTGCTGTCCTCCTGCCTCTGTCCCCGGGCTCAGAGCCCCCAGGGGCACTGACACCAGCACAGGACATGTGTCCCCTGTCCCCTTGGTGGCTCTGTGCTCACTCCCACCTGCTCCTGCTGAAGTGTCTGTGCTGGTCCTTGCGTGCCAGGTGACCTTGGGTGTCACACCACGCCCCGCTGCCCCCCTGGAGCCCAAACCTCCTCCCCTGGCTTCCTGCAGCCCCCTCCTCATTAAGCTCCTTCAGGCTGGGAGCCTAACGAGCGTAGGAAATTAATTCCTTGCCTCCCTGCACTGCTCAGCGAGCCCTCCTGGGATCACAGGCCTCTTTGACTGCCCCCTCCCTCCCCCCCGTGTATTTTGGAGGATGTTTAACAAGGGAGACGGAGGGGACAGCTCAGCTGGGGGGAAACAAAGGCGCCTTCAGAGCTCTGTGTCCGTGCTGAGTGTGCCCGGCTCGGGGCTTTGCTGCTGGGCTCGGGCCCTGCCAGCAGCCCCGGCTTATCAGGCACCCCGGGCTGTGGTGGCCAGCAGGGTCCCCTGGGCCCCCCCCTGCCTGCTTTGGCACTATTAATAGAAACCAGGCTGCCCCCTGCCCTCGGCTGGCCCCAAGCCCCGACACGGAGCTGCTGCCTGTGATGGGACGTGTCCCACACACTGCACGGGGGGCTGGTGACACCACGGGCTGGGGTTTGGGGTGTCCTGGCAGTGGGGATATGCTGGTGACACCATGGGCTGGGGTTTGGGGTGTCCTGGGAGTGTGGATGATGTTGGTGACACCATGGGCTGGGTTTTGGGGTGTCCTGGGAGTGTGGATGATGTTGGTGACACCATGGGCTGGGTTTTGGGGTGTCCTGGCAGTGGGGACATGCTGCTGACCCCATGGGCTGGGGTTTGGTGAGCTGTGGAAAGCCAGTGCAGGGAGCCCCATCCCCTCTGTGGGAGCTCATGGCCCCAGGAGCTGGGGCAGCAGCAGGGTGGGTGGGTGACTCCCTAGATGTTTGCAGGTGCTGGCTGGACAAGGGAAATCTCGCTTTTTGTCCCAGCTGCTTCCTTGTAGTCCCCAAGCCCTGTCAAGCCTTGAAGGGAGGATGTCTCGCCTGCCTGGAGATCACCAGCAGGAGCCTGATCCCATCCTGCCTGATCCCATCCTGCCTGTGGAGTGCTCTGTGACATCCCAGGGAGGGTTTTCCTCTCTCCCCTCCCTCCCTGCCTGTGCAGAGGGGCCCTGGGGGCTGGGTGCTCACCCCACACAGGGCTCTCAGCTGGCAGAGCAGGTCCCCACCATGGCAGGTGTGTGCTGCTGAGGGCCAGAGAGCTGAGAGCACCAACAGGACCTGTCCTGGGCCTGGGTGATGGCTGTGGGGTTCATTCCAGCTCAAGGAGCAGGAATCCCATTCCCTGGGGCTGCCTTCTCCGTCCCCAAGGTGTCGAGGGTCTGTTGCTCCTGGAGCAGTGCTGAGGCTTCTCCTGCTGCCTGGGGCTGCCTGTCCTGGCCTGTCCTGCCCGTGGGAGGTGGGCACTGCCCGCTGCTGTGGCCAGAAGGGCCGAGGCGGCTGCTCAGGAGGAAGCAGAAGGTCTGTGGGGGTAGAATGCAGGGAGGCAGCAGGAGCCTCGTGAGCCAGACCCTGCCCCGTGCCCTGGGATGGTGGCAGCCCAGGCTGGCACGTTGTCGCTGTGCCCAGGGGCTCATCTCTTTCTCCAGGCAGCAACTGACAGAACAAGAGGACACAGTCTTGAGCTGCATCAGGGGAAATACAGGTTGGATGTTAGGAAGAAGTTTTTCACTGAAAGAGAGATTAAATATTGGAATAGTCTGCCCAGGGAGGTGGTGGAGTCACCATCCCTGGATGTGTTTAAAAAGAGACTGGATGTGGCACTTGACACCATGATCTAGTCGAGGTCTCAGGGCTGGGTTGGACTCGATGATCTTGAAGGTCTCTTCCAACCTACACATTCTGTGATTCTGTGATTCTGTGATTCTGTGATTCTGTGATTCTGTGATTCTGTGATTCTGTGATTCTGTGATTCCGTGATTCTGTGATTCTGTGATTCACCTCATCTGGCACTGCTCCACATCATCCCCTCCTGCTGGGCTCCCCTTCACCATTTGAAACACCAGTTGGTTTTGTTGTGCTGCTTTTGGCTCTGCTTTCCTTATGTGAGGAAGGAGGATCCCACCGGTGGCTCAGGATCCTTCCCTCCCTCTGGGAAATACCCTGTGCCAGCCCCTTGCTGCCGCCCAGCTTTGATCTGCCAAGGAGCTGTGTGGGGACAGCCACAGCCCAGCCAGGGCGTCCCCATGCTGTGGGGCACATGCTGTCCCCTCCTTCGAGCCACCCCCATCAATCAGCACGTCTGAGCTGCCTCTGGGGTGACCCTTGGCCTGTGCTGCTGTCCCTGGAGACCCAAAGGCAGCTGTGTGCCACCCCAGCTGTGCTCTGAGGGTGTTTGGTGGCTGCCAGGAGGAGGGATCCTGCGCTGGGAGGAACTGCAGCTCTTTCTTTCTTTCTTTCCAGAGCTCCAGCTTTGCTGGAGTTCCAGCCCATTCTGCCTTCTCTCCCAGCATCCCGACATCCCCCTGGCTAATGGGATTTTTTTTTCCTGCTCCCCTCAGTGCTGGACCAGCTCCTGCCAGAGCTCAGCGTTCTGCTCAAGCTGCTGGACCACGAGTACCTGAGTGCCACCACGCAGGAGAAGAAGCTGGCAGTCTCCACCATCCTGCAGAAGCTGCAGCCGCCTGCAGGTCCGTGTCCCTCTCCCGTGGTGGCCAGTGGCCGTTCCCAAAGGTGTGGGTGTACCCAGCAGGGCAGGGAAAAGCTCCTGCAGGGCAGGGATGAGCCCAGCACCTGCTCAGCCCCCTCAGGGCACTTTGCTCCCAGCTTTCCCTTCCCAGCTCCGCCCTGCCCCGGGAGCAGGGCTGGCGTCAGCGCTGCCGCGGATCCATCGGGCTGCTCCCTGCGGAAATGCGGCTTCCCAGAGCTTTTCCTGTCCCGGGTTTGTGCTGAGCACAGGGGTTTCCGCGGGAAGGCCGGCACTGTGCACCTGGGGCTTCACAGCCTCGCCCGTTCCTGCTCTCCTGGGGGAGCTGCAGCATCCCCGGGGCTTCCTCCATCCCCAGCGCCTGCTCTGTGTCCCTGGGCTGGGGTTTGTGGGGTGCCAGTGCCTGCCCCAGGCTCAGAGCATCCCCCTCCATTCCAGGGAAGGATGTGGACTACATGTACGTCAACACAGCGTCCCTGGGCAATGGCACCAGCTTCGTGGAGTCCCTCTTTGAGGAGTTTGGTATGTTTGGGTCCCTCTTTGAGGAGTTTGGTATGTTTGGGTCCCTCTTTGAGGGGTTTGGTATGTTTGGGTCCCTCTTTGAGGGGTTTGGTATGTTTGGGTCCCTCTTTGAGGGGTTTGGTATGTTTGGGTCCCTCTTTGAGGGGTTTGGTATGTTTGGGTCCCTCTTTGAGGGGTTTGGTATGTTTGGGTCCCTCTTTGAGGGGTTTGGTATGTTTGGGTCCCTCTTTGAGGGGTTTGGTATGTTTGGGTCCCTCTTTGAGGGGTTTGGTATGTTTGGGTCCCTCTTTGAGGGGTTTGGTATGTTTGGGTCCCTCTTTGAGGGGTTTGGTATGTTTGGGTCCCTCTTTGAGGGGTTTGGTATGTTTGGGTCCCTCTTTGAGGGGTTTGGTATGTTTGGGTCCCTCTTTGAGGGGTTTGGTATGTTTGGGTCCCTCTTTGAGGGGTTTGGTATGTTTGGGTCCCTCTTTGAGGGGTTTGGTATGTTTGGGTCCCTCTTTGAGGGGTTTGGTATGTTTGGGTCCCTCTTTGAGGGGTTTGGTATGTTTGGGTCCCTCTTTGAGGGGTTTGGTATGTTTGGGTCCCTCTTTGAGGGGTTTGGTATGTTTGGGTCCCTCTTTGAGGGGTTTGGTATGTTTGGGTCCCTCTTTGAGGGGTTTGGTTCCTTTGGGTCCCTCTTTGAGGGGTTTGGTTCCTTTGGGTCCCTCTTTGAGGGGTTTGGTTCCTTTGGGTCCCTCTTTGAGGAGTTTGGTTCATTTGGGTCCCTCTTTGAGGGGTTTGGTTCCTTTGGGTCCCTCTTTGAGGAGTTTGGTAGGTGTGCCTGAGCTGGAGGGGTGCCCTGGGGGTGCATGCTGGCCCTGGAGTCGTGTGGAAGAAGGGTGACAGCTACATCCTTGTGTCCAGAGTGGACATCATCACTCTGGGTGCTTGTTCCTGCTCCCCTGTAGCAGTTTGGCCATGAGGGAAGCCACGCTCCAGCTGTGTTTGCCAGTGATCCCCATCTCCCAGCACCTTCCCAGGGAAGGGCCATGGAGGGAGATCCCCGGAGGGCACAGCTGGGGTGTCCAGCTCTGCTTTCCTGCTCCCTTCACCCTCTGTGTCCCCCGTGCAGACTGTGACCTGCGGGACCTGCAGGACATGCAGGAGGAGGAGGGGGACACCAGTGACAGCGTTGGCCTGGAGCTGGAGAGGAACCAGACAGCCAAACCTTCTGTAAGTGCCTGGCTGTCCCCAAACCAGGTCTGCTCTGCACCTGCCTGGGGAGGTGGCAGTGGCCAGGGTGGGACCCCTCCTGTGCCCTGCTGGGGCTCCTGCAGCCCCTGCTGCTGCCTGGCTCAGGCTGGAGGTGTTTCTGCTCCAGGCTCCCATGGATCCTGCTCCTCCACTGCCCACCACTCCCCCTCCGGAGGATTACTACGAGGAAGCGCTGCCCCTGGGCCCCGGCAAGGCCCCCGAGTACATCACCTCCCGCAGTGAGTCCTGCTCCATCCAGGCCAGCAGGAGGGTGGGGGGAACCCCACGAGCTGCCCACTGCCTCCCTCACCTGCCTGAAGAACCAGGCAGCTCTCGGTGGGCTGGACTGCTCATCCTGGGGGAGGAATTGTGGCTGCTCCACCAGCATCGCTCCTGTCCCACTCCCTTCCATCCCACTTGTTGTTTGCTCCAGCCAGACTGGAAATGAGGTGATGGGGAGAGATCAGAGCCCTGGGAGGATCAGTGCTGGAATGCCCTGGGAGGGAGCGCTTGGCTGTGCCCCACTGAGCATCCATGAGGGAAAAATTAGTGTACCAGCTCCCTGTGCTTCCCCTGCAGACAGCTCCAGCCCCCCCAACTCCATCGAGGACGGCTATTACGAGGATGCAGACAGCAACTACCCCGTCACCAGGATAAACGGGGAGCAAAAGAATTCCTGTAGGTATCTGGGTGTCCTCAACACGGAGGGGAGAGCCTTGGCAAAGTCCAGCCCGAGGTGGGGCTGAGCAATGGGCTGGGGGCTGCTGGGGCTGAGGCTGGAGAGCCGGGATTCCAAAGTGTGAGCCTTGCAAAGAGACAAACCAGCCCGGGGCCCTGGATAGATGCACCTGGGGCCGGCACTCGGCCCAGGAGAATCCTGCTGGGATTCCAAGGGAAGTGGGGACGGCCGGTGCCAAACTGCTGCTGTTTCCAGAGGATGACAGGGAATCCACCCAGCCCAGCTCTGTCTGGAGCCTGCTGGGCAACCCCAGCTGGGTGTGTGGCACCTTTTAGGGTGACTCCCCTGCTTCCTTCCAGACAACGACTCGGACGCCATGAGCAGCTCTTACGAGTCCTATGACGAGGAGGAGGAGGAGGGCAAGGGCCAGCAGCTGACACACCAGTGGCCCTCGGAGGAGGCCTCCATGAACCTGGTGAAGGATTGCCGGATCTGCGCCTTCCTGCTGCGCAAGAAGCGCTTTGGGCAGTGGGCCAAGCAGCTCACCATCATCCGGGATGGCAAACTGCTGGTGAGCCCGGCCTGGGGGGCACAAAAAACCCCCTGGGGGGACTGGGAGAGTGGCTGAGCCCAAGCTGAAGGAAAAAAAACGCCATCCAGACAAAGCCCCTGCCCCAAGGCTGTCCCCAAGCAGCTTGCTTACCTTGCAAGGAAACAGAGGGCTTCCCTATTTTTGGGACACCACAGAATTAGAGGGCACATGGCCTGAGCCACCTCCATCTGTGCCACCAGCGAGGGACCCTGAGACCCCGTGCCACCTGTGAGACCCCCCAGCACAGCAGCCAGGCAGGTTTGGCTGAGCCCTGAGCATTTCCCTCTGCTTCCCTTAGTGCTACAAAAGCTCCAAGGACCGGCAGCCACACATGGAGGTGCCCCTGCCCACCTGCAACGTCATTTATGTCCCCAAGGACGGACGGCGCAAGAAGCACGAGCTGCGGTTCTCGCTGCCCGGGGCCGAGGCGCTGGTGCTGGCAGTGCAGAGCAAGGAGCAGGCTGAGGAGTGGCTCAAGGTACCCCTGCCCCTCCCAGGGGCATTCACAGGCTCTCCCTGGCATCCTCCCTGCCTCGGCTGGGGAGGGGGCTGCCCTGGGAACGCTGGAAGGGGAAGGGGGTTTTGCTCCTGTCTCTTATCGGCCGCTTCCCAGGGCCTGGGCGGCTCCGGCGCTGATAGCCCCGGCTGGGGGGATGTTTGCTCTCCCCTTCCTCTTCCCCAGGGCCTTTTCCTGCCTTTGTTCGGGGCCGGGAAGCCAGGGCTGCGGGGAAGGGGCGGCGGGTGGGAAAGGAGCCTCTGAGCACACCACCAAGGCAGCTGTCACCCCAAATGCGGGGGAACAGGGTCGTTCTACACACCCAGGACACACCACACCTTAAAACAGGGGGGTCACGAGGTGTACTGTGCTGGCAGGATGATGCCGGCTTGGCACCTCAGTCTCTCCCTTCTGAGATTTCCAAAATCCCCGGCAAAATCTGTGAAACTGGTTGAAGTTCTGAAGGGGCCAAGGTGTGAGCAGTCCCCATCTGGGTTCGCTGCCCCGAGCTGTGGGGACCAGGACCTGTTCCCCTGGTTCAGCCTGGCTCTGGCAGTGAAGGAGCTGAGCCAGGGAGGGCAGCCCTGGCCCTGGGGTGGCTTTGAAGTGACAGCAGGGGCTGTCTGTGCAGGTGATAAAGGAAGCCAGCAGCCCGGCAGCAGGCGGGATGGAAGCCCCCACCTCCCCAGCGATGCCGTGCAAGATGGAGCTGGACAAGGTGATGGTTTCTGAGGGTCTGTGCGGGGTTGCTGTGGACAAACCTGGGGCTGGTGGACCCCAAATTCCTGGGGCTGCGCGAGGAGCCCTTCCCGTTCTCAGAGCGGCTGTGCAGGGCTGGGAAGGGGAACAGGAGCTGGATCTCCCAGCCCTGTGCAGGGGGATGAAGGGCTGGCAGTGGCTGGGGGATGGTGCTGATGGGGTTCTGCTGTCCCACAGAGGTTGTCCCAGGAGAAGCACACCTCGGACTCGGACAGCGTGGCCATGGGTGACACCGGGTCCCCAGCCACCCGCAGAGAGCACGGCGAGCACGGTACAGTCCCTGTCCCCAGTGCCCACCCAGCCAGGGCCAGCTGTGTGCCCACAGCTGGGCAGCAGCCTCTGCAGGCAGGTGGGATGCCAGGGCACGCACCAGGGTCACACAGCTACTCCGTCCTTCCAGGGAAAGGCAAAAAGAGTGGCCTGGCTGACCTGAAGGGCTCGATGAGCCGGGCAGCGGGGAAGAAAATCACCAGGATCATCAGCTTCTCCAAGAAGAAGCCATCCGCCGAGGACACCCAGACCTCCTCCACAGAGGAGGACATCCCCTGCTGCGGTTGGTTCAAGCTGGGGGCAAAGATGGGGCTGGGGGTGGACTGGGATCAGTGGGGAGTGACATCCTTCCCCCGGCATGGCTGTAGGGGTGAGGGGTGGGGACGAGCTCACCAGGGGGCTGTGACACTGCCACAGGCTGGGAAATGCTGCCCAGGCCAGTGACAAGTGGGCAAGGGGTCACCCATATCCCCAAAAACAGGCTTGGGGCACTGCGTGACACCGAGCTGGCAGCTCCCCTGTGCCCAGCTGGTTGTCAGGGGAGGGAAACTGAGGCACAGAAGGGCTGGATGAGTAGGAAGCTACGATGTCTGGCCAGAGCCTGCCCTGCAGAGCAGCTGCTGACGCCCTTCCCACCCCCAGGCTACCTCAGCGTGCTGGTGAACCAGTGCTGGAAGGAGCGCTGGTGTCGCCTCAAGGGCAACACGCTGTACTTCCACAAGGAGCGCACCGACCTGCGCACGCACGTGAACGCCATCGTGCTGCGGGGCTGCGAGGTGGTCCCCGGGCTGGGCCCCAAACACCCCTTCGCCTTCCGCATCCTGCGCCACGGCCAGGAGGTGACGGCGCTGGAGGTGAGCGCGGTGGGGACAGGCTGCTGAGGACGGGGTGGGGGAGTGTCCTGGTTTAGAGGGAATTTAAGAGAAGCTCCTCAACAGAGTCCCCTCTGGGGAGCAAACATCCCCAGGCAGTCCAGGGAAAGAACTTCCTCAGGAAAAAAGTAGAAAAAGCTATTTATTTAACAAGCAAAGCGCCTACAAGCTTAAAAAATTAATAATATGAAACAATAAAATGTTTTGTTCTAGAGTAAGATGGTAAATTAAGAGAGGTCTTGCCATAGGTGTAGCTCGACTCTCTCTTAGTTTTTTATCAGTCCCTCTAGAGGTCTAGGCCTCGGTGGGCTGCAGGTGCGAGCTCCCTGGTGCTCTTCTAGTCTTTCAGTCTAAAGCAGGTTTAAACAGTCTTAAGAAAAAAAGAGAAAAGAAAAAAAAACAGTCTAAGAAGCTCCTCTACCTTAGCTAGCTAAACTAACTAAAAGCGAAAAAAGAGATTTCTATTCTGCTGCTGTCCGTGTCTCAGCTGAACACACGCCAGAGGAAGAATGCAAAGGAGTGAACGTTATTTCTCAAAACAAACTGTGCTCTTCTTCCCCTGCTTCACTCTCAAAACTCATCTTAAAAGCACAGAACTCAATATACAGCACAAACAAAACAGACAATTAGCAATACAAGCATCATAAAGTCACCCTAGCACAGGGAGCAGTCCTTGGGATGATCAGCATGCCATGCAAGCACTGGCTTGTTTCATCCTCCCCTGGAAAGCTCAGGACACTTTTTGGGGCAGCCAGACGGGAACTTTGAGCACAGAGGGGGATTGTGCATTGGGAGGCAGCAAGGAAGAGGGGCAGGGAGCTGGGCATGCCCCCCAACTCTTCCTCTGTCCTCCAGGCAAGCTGCTCCGAAGACCTGGGCCGCTGGCTGGGTCTCCTCTTGGTGGAAACGGGCTCCCAGACAGCCCCAGAGGCTTTGCACTACGACTACGTGGATGTGGAGACCATTGCCAACATCGTGACGGCCGTGAGACACTCCTACCTGTAAGGCTGTGCTCCTGCTGTGCCAGGGGCTGAGTGACGGGCTGGGCACGGTGACCCTTGGCCCTGTGCAGTCCCTAGAAGGGGCACAGGCTGGGCTGTGGTTTGTGGCCGTGATCCCAGGGACAGTCAGTGTCCTGGGGGTTGTTCCCTCGGGCAGCATGGGAAGCTGAAAGGGTTTCATCAGTGCCGATGAAGGGTGTGGTAGGGTAGAGCCATGAGATGCTGGAAGGGCTCCCTGAGGGGCTGGCAAGGATGTTTTGGAAAGGAAGACCCCACCCCTCCTTCTGCAGGTGGGCCAGCTCCTCCCAGGATCACCGAGCAGACTCCTCTCGGGTGGTGTACGACGATGTGCCCTATGAGAAGGTTCAGGTGAGCACAACCTCATGGCTCATCATCTTCCAGCACAGTGGCCGGGCTGGGATGGCCCTGCGGGTGTCTCAGCTGGCTCCCTCTCCTCCCAGCAGGCAGAGGAGGAGCCGGGGCGGCCGGGGGCAGCTCAGGTGAAGCGCCACGCCTCGTCCTGCAGCGAGAAGTCGCGGCGGGTGGACCCGCAAGTCAAAGTGAAGAGACACGCGTCCAGTGAGTCCTCCAGGGCTCACAAACCCCCCCAGGGCTCCCGGCCAGGGCGGGACGGGGCTGTTCCCAGGAGAGACGTGCTGGGTGGGCTCGGCTGGCCCAGGGGTGCCATCGGTGCAGCCCTTGACGGGCTCTCCCCGTGCCTGCAGGCGCCAACCAGTACAGGTACGGCAAGAACCGGGCCGAGGAGGACGCCAGGCGATTCCTGACGGAGAAGGAGAAGCTGGAGAAGGAGAAGGCATCGATCCGCAGCGAGCTGATGTTGCTGCGGAAGGAGAAGCGGGAGCTGCGCGAAGCCATGAAGGGCAGCACGGGTAGGTCGGGGCCATCCGAGACGCTCGGGTACAGAGCTGGGCTGGCCACAGGGACACCGGGCTGGCCACAGGGACACCGGGCTGGCCACAGGGACAGCGCGGGCGGGAGCCGGGCTGGCTGCAGCGCTCTGCCGGGCTGGCAGCCCCACCTAGTGTCGTCGTGCAGGAGGATGGGTGGATTCTCGCCGCGCTGAGCTGGGTTGGTTGTGTGCGCAGGGCCGAGGCTGCAGGAGATGGAGCAGCGGGTGGCGGTGCTGGAGGAGCGCTGCCGGCAGAAGGAGGAGTCCCGGGTGGATCTGGAGCTCAAGCTGACCGAAGTGAAGGAGCAGCTGAAGCAGTCGCTGGCAGGAGGGCCGGCCCTGGGGCTGGCCGTGACCAGCAAGGCTGAGAATGGGGTATGGATCCCTTTTTCCTCACTCCTGGCTCCAACTTGTGCAAGAAACAGTGGTCGGGGTATTGTGGGGGGCAGAACATGGGAGACAGGACATCCTTGTGGCATTGTCCTATTGTGGACAGAGTTGAATTTGGCCACCTCAACTTTTATCTCATTACAGTTCATGCCTGGTTTTTTGGTTTTGGTTTGTTTTTGGTTTTTTTTGATCTGGTTGTCAATGCTTCCTGGGTTTCCTAAGCTTTTCTTGCTCCCCCTTTTTCACAGGAAACTACAAACAAGCCAAACGGGAGCCCCCCTGAGCACTTGGTGCCTGTGAACTGTGCGGCAGAGCTGAGGAAGAGGAGCCCCTCCATCATCCCAGCCAACACGGGGAGCGTGCTGCGCAAAGCCAAGGTCCTGCTTAGCTCTGCCTCTCCTCCCTGGCCCCACGGGAAATCTCCAGTCTTTGCCCCTTGTTCAACCCTGAAATCATGGAAGTGCAGGGCTGGGTGGGAGAGGGAGAGCATCACCTCCACAATGCCCAAGGCAGCAGTGAAAATGCTTGGGAAATGCTGGGAGGGAGGGATGCCTTGAAGGGTTGTTTTTCCAGGGATGTTTCCTCATCCCATGGTTTGGGGTTTTTTTTTCCTTTCTCTGCAGGAATGGGAAAAGAAGCAGACTTAAGTCAGCCTGCCAAGCCCCCAACACACACTGGGGATCACGGAGGAGACACCAGCCCCCTTTCTCCAAGACACTGGCAGGGTGCTGGGAAGGCGTGTGGGAAGAGACCTTCTCCCAGCCCTCACCACTGCAGCACCACCCACACTATAAACCGGGGGAAGGGGGCGGGAGGGGATTCGGGAGGAGGGTGGGGAAAGGGAGTTCCTTGTGGATCAGGGTCACAAACTGCTGGGAAATCCAGCTCTGGGGGAGCCTGCCCCGGAGCCAGGACTGCGACACAAACTCTGGGTGCAGAAGGAAGGAGGGGAGAGCCTGGGGCTGGCAGTTGGCACTGCCCAGCAGGTGCTCCAGTTTTCGGGATCAGCGTGTGTCCAGGCTAACATTTGCCAAAGCAACCATGGACTCGTTGGGGTTTTGGCCCCCTCAGTATTGGGATTCAGGAGCTGCTCAGGACCAGCCACCTCGGAGATGCCGACTGTTCACCCTGCTGACTGCCCAGCTCTGCAGGGTCTCATCTCAGGGTTCCTCACGGCTCCAGCTTGTTGTGCCTCAACCAAGTGCCTTTGTCCAATATTTCCTTCTTGTTCTCCCGGCAGTAAGGGCGAGGGCATGCTGCCTTCCCTTGGAATGAAGGAAGCTCAGGTGTCAGCACTGGAAAGCAAATTAACACTGGGCACCTTTTACCTTTGCTAAACAGCTTTGAAGTGCTGCAAAGGGCTGGGGATGGAGGCAGGCCAGCTTTCTGCCCTGGTCCCATGCTGGTTTTGGGGGGAGCAGGGAAGGGGATAGGGCTGTCTCCTGGCCAGCACGTTCACACTCTGGCTGCTGCACTCAGACACAGGTTGGTAAGGCATGTGATCAAAATGGAGTGAAGGGAAGTCTAAAAAATTTTTTTTTAAAAAAGACAAGCCAGCAGGGCTATTGGAGCAGAAAAGTGAAACAGAGTAAGGTCATTCAGCACAGGCAGAAACAAAGGACAGGAATGGAAAGGAAAGGCCCCAGCTTTTGTTCTGGGAACAAGGGAGTCACCATCACCCTCTCATGCTATGGACTGCCACAATTAACACCTCTGGAGCTCGCTCTTCCACAGCCCTGTGTTAGTACCTAGGTAAGCAGCTTTTAATAAAAACGCTGGCACTGGCCTGCCTGGTCCTTTGGCTGAGGGAACAGGGTGGGAATGCTACTCCTGCTCCCAGGGAAAGGGGCTGAGGTAGGCTCAGCACCCTGTGGGAGTGGCTGCTGGGACAAGCAGCTCCTGAGAGCCCATCAGAAAATCCCAGACTGGTTTGGGTTGGAAGGGACCTTAAAGCTCATCTGGTTCCAAGGGGTGAGGACACCTTCCACTATCCCAGGTTCCTGTAGGCTACATCCACCCTGGCCTTGGACACTTGCAGGATGGGACAGCCACAGCTTCTCTGGGCACCCTGTGCCAGGGCCTCAGCATCCTCACAGGGAAGAATTCCTTCCCATTATCCCATCTAAGCCTGCTCTCTGGCAGTTTGAAGCCATTGCCCCCATCCTTCATGCTCGGTAACCTGCAGCTGTTGTGGCCAAGGCTTTGGGCTTGGGTTAATGTTTATTCACGTGGGTAAGGAGCACTCGCAGTCCCTTCCAGCCATTTCCTGAACTAGAGATGAAACCTGCTCTGTTACCACCCCTTAACCAGCCCAGCCAGCAGCAGAAGCTGTGTCTTGGGGTGACCAGAGCTGTGCCCAGGGCTGAGCCCTGTGGGGACCAGGTCCGAGCCCCAAGGGCCAGAGCCGTGTGCCCATGTCCGAGCCAAGGGGAGCAGAGCTGTGTACCCAGTGCCCAGGTCTGAACTCTGCTGGGGACAGCAGCTGGGGACGGGACCGAGTCCCAGGGGCATAGAGCTGTGTCCAGGGCAAAGCTCCAGGGAACCGGTGATGTGTGCCCGGGTCTGATCCCTGGGACACCGGAGCTGTGTCTGGGGCCGAGCTCCAGGGAACCAGTGTTGCATGCCCAGGTCTGATCCCTGGGACACCAGAGCTCTGTCCGGGCCCGAGCTCCAGGTCTGATCCTTGGGACACGCAGCTCTGTCCGGGTCCCAGTCCCGGGTACCGCGTGTCCAGATCCGAGTCTCCGGTGACAGGAGCCGTGTCCGGAGCCAAACCCCGCTGTCGCGGCCCCTTGTGCCCGTAGCCGATTCCCGGGGTTCCGAAGCCGCGTGTGCGGCGGCGGACGGAGCACCCTTCGCGTACCCTCCATCTCCCTCATCCCGCCTTCTCCCCGCGCCCCTCAGGCCGCCCCGCCCGCCGCCCGGGGCCGTGTGGGAGCTGTAGTTCCGCGCTGACGCGGCCGCACCGCCGCCGCGTCCTCCGCCGCTCCGTGCGGGGCCATGGCCGCCCGCTCCCTGCGGCGCCTCGGGGCCCTGCTGCCCGCGGCCGGCAAGGCCGGCACCGGCAGGTACGTGGGGCGGGCCGGGCCGGGCCGGGCGGGCCAGGCTGTGGGGGGACAGGGGTGGCCGGACCCGCGGGGATGTCGGGGACAGACGTGGCAGCGCCGCGGGGCCGGGCCCGGGCGGGTGCCGCGCCGGGGGCGGGAACGGGAGCGGGAACGGGAGCGGATCCAGACCCGGAGCCGGACCCCAACCACGAGCTTGGCCCGGATCTGGACCCCGAGCCGAGCCCACAGGCAGAGCCCGGCCCGGAGCCCGCCGGTCTCCATCATCTCCCGCCGCTCCCCATCTCACCGCCAACCCCCCACGCTGCTCTTCTGCGCTCCTCAAAACGCGCTGGGGCAGAAATAATCCCCGATAACCGAGCTCTTTTCCCCCGAAAAGTGATTTTTTTGGGGGGGCGTAAATTAATGTTCGGTAAGTCACGTTGGGAGGTGGTTTCATGCCTCTGTGGGTGGGTTCTGTGTCTCGCCCGATTGAAGCATTTATTCATTAATTACGGGTTTAATGTGCTCCTCGGATTTTGTTTTTGGTGGTGAGGCAGCACATGTCCTGTCAGTGTGTTTTGGGTGGTCGCAGGAAGAGAATCCATTTAATTGTGTCAATATTTGGACAGAGGAACAGTGTCCGCTCATGGTTTTTTACATCATGGAATATGTCTTAGAAAAGAGAAGTCTGTGAAGGTGCTTTGGTTATTTGAGTGAAGTGTGGGCAGGTGAAAAGAAAAAAAAAGCCAAAATGCCTGTTAAGTTTAAGGGTTTTTTTGTCTAGAAGAGAAACATCACCAAAAGTCTATTTAAATGCAATTTAATAAATCTGCAGCACATAATAGAGGCAGCTGTGTTTGGGACTAAATGTAGATGCATGTCGGGAAATTCTCCCTCTTCTATGGGTGAAAACTGCTTTGACCCCCTAAAAAAGGTGCAATGAGTCTTTCATCATCTTCGTGTCCCTGCTTTGGATGCTCTCTAAGAGATTTGGGTGTTTCTTACATCCTGACACCCAAAACTGCCCCAGGACTCGAGGTGAGGCCACCCCAGTGCCGAGCAGAGCGGGGCAATCCCCTCCTTCCCCTGGATTATCTCTGCAGTCACTCCCTGATGAAACAGCGCGATGGAATTGGGAGTAATTAGATTTCCTTCGGAAGCAGGCTCATCAGAGCTGAGAGCTGTGCAGATGTTTCTGCGTGGCTCAGTGCTTTGTCACGCTGATTTGGGAAGAGGAGGGAGCGTTCCCGGAGGGGTGGGGAAGGAAGGACCCTTGCCTTCGAGAGAGCTGATTGTCACTTTGGAGAGGTGGGCTGCTCCAGAAAGAGGCGACACCTTCGTGCCTCTGGCCAGAAACCCTCTCCCATCACTGAAATATTAATCTTGAAGGACAACTGGCTGAAGCCATACGGCTGCAATCAGCTTCTCTGCTCTCCCTTATCTCTTTGGCTTTCTGTGACATCACTTTGTAAATCTTCCTGCGACGCCAACTTGTGTAACCCCCTTCACACGCCCCGCGACTTCCACGGGTCTGTCACTTTGGGATGTGTCAGCCTCCTCCCCTGGGATCCGTGCCTATTTTTAGGACAGCTGTGATCAAACCAGCCTTTAGAAAGATGGAGCCCGGTCAGTGGACAGCCTGGAAATAGCTCCTGCCACTTGTTGAGGAGGATTCCTTTCATCCTGCAGGAAGGAGGAACTCGAGCAGCATTTTCAACCCCGCGTAACAGACCTGAAGAATTCCCTTTGGAGTCAGGCTGTGATTTCTTTGCCGTGGCTTTTCCAGGCAGCATGTGACAGCCAGGGCATGTCCCCTGCTCGGGGGGAGCGCTCTGGGATTTGGGATTTGGGTTCAGAGGAGGAGTCCATGCAGGCAGCTCCCTGCTCCACGTAGGCAGCTGGGACCGGCTCCTCCATGCCCCTCTCCCACGCAAAACACACCCATCCCTGCCCTGTAACCACTGGCAGAGGGAAATACCTCCCCAGCTTTGGCTTCTGGGGTGCAGAGGAGTTAACTGAGCTGCACAGCCTATTTTTAAAACAAAGGAGTTTCACCTCTGAGGGGCCCAGCGAGATTTCTCAGCCGTGTTTCAGGTTCTTTGGTTCGTCTGTGGCATGGCTGATTTCCATCCCCGCAGCTCTTTGAGATGAAATGTGAGATGATAAAAGATAAAGCTTGTAGCTGGTGCTTCCCATGGACATTTTTAGGTGCAAAGAAAGCCTCAGATTGATTTTTGAAGGCTTGGTGAAGGGGTCCTGCTCTGTCCTCCCCTCTAGTTTGATCTACTTTCTCTAAGTTTGATGAAGTGCTGTTAATCAGTCAATAAAATGGATGTGAAAGGAATGTTTAAAAAATCATTCAAGATGGGGTCTTGTGCCCCAAACAGCAGCCAGGGATGAAATGTAGGGGGTTTTTTTCCTGCATTGGCACTCCTGGAACCCAGATGGTTCTTTAAAGCTTAGTCTGAGGAACATCCTCCTCTAGAGCAAGTGTAAGTGGAGAAAGCACTTTCAGGTTTGTGTTTGGTACATAATTTGTTGGAAAGGAGTGGTTTGACATATGGATGATGTTTTAAGTACCCACTTAACAAAAACTGCACATGCAAATCACCTCAGGTGGGGAAAGGAAGCTTGTCATTAGTGCTGTGGGACATTTAGCAACCTGGCATTGAGGATTTAAATGAGGAAACATCTGGGCTGCTAAACACGGGGTGGGAGGAGATGCCTGGTGGTCTTTGGACTGATACAGATCTCTTGAGCTGGGCTTTGAGGGCTGAGCCAGTCTGAACCACCTCAGGGTCACCTCGCCAGCCCATCTCACTCATTTGGCTTCTCTTTGGTACTGCCAATTGCACTGATCCGATCTGCCAGCAGAGCTGTTCAGGGGCACTGAGAGAAAAGCCCTCTTGTTTTATAGGGTTATTTTTCAGCTGGTTTAACTCCTTGAGATTGAATTCTGCTCCACTCCTGTACTGGAGTAAAGGAGGCAGAACAGCTGAACAGCACTGAGGGTCCATGACAGACCCCAGAACAAACCCCGTGCGCTCCTGTGACACTGAACCTGAGCACGACAGCCTGGCTGAAGAGCAAGAATGCTTAATGGTGCAGGGCTGGGAGTGTGAACACTGCTGAATCGATTCTGGGGTCTAAATTAGTGTCTCTGTGCAGAGTGGAATGGTTCTGTAAAAACACAGGGAGTGGAGTTGGTGCCAGCACGGGGATTTCTGGGTTGTGCTGCCTTTCATGTGCACTTAATGTATGGAAAACATTGCAAAGAGGGGATATAAAACATTGCATGAGGGGAGTGTTGAAAGCTTTGCTCAGAGGAAGAGCCCAGGTATTCCCAGAAAAGGAGAATACACCCTTCCTTGTTAGGTGTGTACTGAAATGTTTCCTGAGTGGAGCTTGTTTGGAAGTAAATTCTGTTTTGTTCTGGTGTGAGGTGTGAGAGGGAGGTAGAGCTGAGGCTCATGCTGGCAGGAATGAGCCCTGTCTAGGTTGGTTTGTAAAAGCAAGTGCAGTAGGAGGGAGAGTGAAACACAGTCAGGGAATCACAGAATTTTTTATGTTGGAAAAGACCAGGGAGGTGGTGGAAGTGTCCAGGGAGTGACTGGATGTGGCACTCAGGGCTCTGAGCTGGTGACAAAGTGGGGATTGGGCACAGGTTGGACTTGATGGTCTTGGGTGTGTTTTCCAACCTCATTTATTCTGTGTTTCTGTGAAAATCTGACACTTTTCAAGGTATGCCAGAGAAGTGGTGTAAAGCCTCTGTGTGCCACGTTAGTTTAAAATAAAAGAATTTACAAACACCTCTTTGTGTTTCTTTGCTGATTGTGATTCCTGAAAAGAACTAAAATTGCCTCCAGAATCCTGCGTGCCTCTTCTAAGAGAGCCTGCTTTTAATGACGACACTAGTCTTGAATTCTCACTGACCCTGAAGTTACTCAACATTGTTTCTTTGTCCCCAGTTTGTATTGCAGAGGGTCCCCGTGTGCTTTCAGCACTGCGGCTCAGCAGAGGAGCACAGGAGACGAGTGTGGGCCAGAGGAGCCCAGTGAGGAGCCCAAGCTCGCCCTGTCTGACTGTGCCTTGGAGCACAAAGCCATCAAATTGGAAGAGCAAGTCCGAGATTTAACTGTGAGTGTGCTGGTTGCCTTTGCTTCAAATCCTCTTGGCTTTGGTCTGGTTTTCAGCCCTGGATTTTTCCCTAAATGCTGTGATACGCACAGAGCTCCAGAGCAGCTGTGCCCTGAGTGTGAGAGGGTGAAATTCCACCCTGCTTCCCCCAAAACACCATCTGCCAGCAGTGCCAGCAGCAGGGCACTGCTGGTGTGATCCCGGCAGGAAAAGCTGTGTGTTGGAGCTGGTCACTTCTTTCACAGCCTTGTGGCAGTGGCTTCGTGCTGATCAGTGTCACATGTTGGCACAGAACCGTGGAATACCCTCAGTTCCTACAGGATCATCCAGTGCAGCTCCTGCCCTGCACAGCCCCAAAATCCCACCCTGGGCATCCCTAGGGTGCTGTCCAAGATCTCCTGGAGCTCTGGCAGCCTCGGGGCCGTGCCCATTCCCTGGGGGCAGTGCCAGCACCCTCTGGGGGAAGAACCTTTCCCAAAATCCCACCTGCCCCTGCCCTGGCACAGCCCCAGCCCTGCCCTGGGTCCTGTCCCTGTCACAGGGAGCAGAGATCGGAGCTGCAGACCCCGAACAGTCTCCCCTCAGTCTCCTCCAGCTGCACAACCCCAGTTTCCCACAAACCTCCATGGCCCCTCCAGGCCTTTCACCATCCTCATGCCCTTCCTGTGGACACTCCTTAGCAGCTTTATGTCACACTGGATTGAGATTAGCCAAGAAGGGAAGTCCTTTTAAGTGTCTGTGTGTGGTGGAAATCAGGTTCTGTATCGAAGAACACACGTGACTGAGGAGGAGATTAAATCCCACTGCACTGGGCTGTTCTGGAGATAATCACCCTGAGAATCCTGCACTGAGGGAGAAGTCAGCAGTCACAGAGCTGCCTGCTGGAGAAAGCAGGATCTCAGCAGCAGCCTGGCCGGGGCTGTTCAGCTGAATTCAGTCATTCAGTGCCCAGAGTATTTTTGGCCTTCCTTGGGTCGTCTGAGGGAGTTGCAATTTTTTTTTTTGTTAATCAGTAGAAGGACTTGGCTGTGTATGAAAAATGCAGGAGCCCAGCACAACCTTGTGTTTTTTAAAGCATTTCTGAGGAGTTTCCAGTGTCAGAAAAGGGGTTTTCCCCCTGGTTTGATGTGTCCCCTCTGTGGTTCCAGGAGCGGTACCGGAAAGCTTTGGCAGATTCCGAGAACGTCCGGAGGAGAACACAGAAGTTTGTGGAAGATGCCAAACTCTTTGGTAAGCAGGAGAGCTGTGTTTACTGCACTGGCCTGCCTGACTGAGCAGAAAATGCTGATCAGCAGCTTTTCTGTCCCCTTGTCCTGCCCTCCCTCATTTATTTTAAAGCCTGTTGTGATGTTTGGCCTGCGCTCTTGCTATCTGGGCTTAATCACTATTTTTTCTCTGTGTCCAGCTGTGTCCTGTCCTATCAGGTTTACCCACAGAATCACAGAATTGTGACTATTTTTTTTTTTTTTTTAAATAGTCCCACTGCAGCTGAGCTTAGTTCTGCTGACTTGGTTGAAAATGCAGGCTCTGCTGTGTGCTGAGCATTGGCTCTGGCAGGGTGTATTTTATACTCGGCTGTGTCATCAGGTTGTGATCTCCTTTACTAGAATTAACAGCCTCCTCTGCTTCAGTTCATTGGAGGTAGATGCAGCCTGGGGCAGTAGTTGTCAATCTCTAGATTAGATGTTTAAAACCTCTAAAAGAAATATTTTAGTACCAGTGAAACGAGCTGGATTTGTAGCTTTGGCAGCAGAGCCAGGCGAAGGGGGAGGAAAGTGCTGTTCAGGCATTGCACTGTGCCAGAACCATCTCTGAGAATGAAAAACTGTTTTTCTCCATAATGCACGAATCTCAGGAGGTTTATTGTTACTTAATTCTAGCAGCCTTGAAATTAGACCTGCTGTATTTTCTTGCCTTGCACTTATGGTGCTATAAAATGGTTGCTGAGTTTGGGGATAATCAACAACAGGATGATTGATTTTGAGAGGGTTTTTTGAGCTCTTGGGATTTTATATGTAGCATGAAGAAAAAATAAGTTTTTTATTAGAAATCGCTCACAGAGTGAAGCTTGGAGATGTGTAGGTAAGAGGAAAATCTGAAAGGAGGTCCTAGCAGGGTGGGGTTAGTCTCTTTTCCCAATTGATGAGAGGTAAGACAAGAGGAATCAGCCCCAAGTTGTGTCAGGGGAGGTTTAGATTGGATTTTAGGAGAAGTTTCTTCACTGAGAGTGTTGCCAAGCACTGGCACAGGCTGCTCAGGGAATAGGTGGGGACACCATCCCTGGAGGTGCAGAAAAAACTCGGTGACAAGGTTTAGTGGTGGCCTTGGCAGTGCTGACTTGATGATCTTCAGGGTCTTGAGCAGCCTAAATGACTCTGATTCTGTGAAATCAGAGTGGTAATTGTTGGGCTTCTGTCTGCTCCTCTGCTGCATCTCCTTCCTCTCCCTTTGTTCTGTGCCTGTTCACATGTACAGCTGCAGACAGCACCTGACTATTGCCTCATTTTCTCTGTTTCCCTAATGTGTCATTCCAGTCAGAGAGTTATGACATTTATGTAGCTGAGGGAGGCTGCTTTTCCTGGAATTTTCTGCACTGTGCAAAAAACCACTGCTGGAAATGCAGCCAATCTAACCCCGTTTTCCTAATGGCAAAACCTGCCTGGCTTTTCATGGCCAGCCCAAGGACCATTTTGGTCCAGTCCTTCCACAGTGGTTTTAAGCAATGAATGAATTGGGGATTTTGTACTTTAGAATAGCCATGCATTGTTTTGGCTTCCCCCCTATTGTGTTCCCTCTGGAATGGGCATTTGTGTGACAAAATCATGTCAGTGGGACTGGAGCAGGGGGTGTGGAGCAGAGTCCTAAATTACAAATCTGAGTTGGAAAAAATCTGTTGGAGTGGGACTTTAATGCTCTGCTTTGTCAGGAATACCAAATATATATATAT